>JAFIRS010000284.1:600000-883614 GCA_018342105.1 Gonioctena quinquepunctata
GGATCCTTCTAAGAGAAAATCAAGTTCTGCAGTTCTAATGAAGATAATAATAGAATTCTTGACATGTGGGACGAGGACACGTCAGAAGGTCTTCAACGCAAGTTTTTCCACGTTTCTTCCCGAGAACTGGCCTGGCGAGGTGGGGAAGGATGTTCAGCTAGTGTAAAATACTTTGTGGAGGAAGAAGATAGCAAAGGAGGATTTACAGGCCGCATAGAATACAATCCAGTGTTCTCAAGACTACCCAAGGAGTACCCAAGAAATTGGCAGACAGAAAATAATTTTTTCAAACCTGAGGTATGTCCTGTTCGTCTTTATCAAAAACTAATCCAAAAAAGAGGTGATACTGTCACAACTGACAGATTATTTTTAACTGCAAATCCAAACTGGAAGCATCTACAGTCAAAGGGGTGGTTCAAAAATTGCCCTGTGGGAAAAATACATTTTTATGTGGTTAAATCTGCTGCCACTGAGGCCGGCATTGATACCAAGAAAGTGAAGATTACTAACCATTCAGCGAGGGCAACTGCAGTCTCCAGCTAGCAAAAGGGGGATCAGCGAACAGCAGTTGATAAAGATTACAGGACATAACAATAGCCAGTCGATTAAGTATTACTTACAAATGGGCATTGATCATCATAAAAGCGTTATACAAGCTATGAGAGACATTCCCAGTACTAGTCGCAGTGTCTCATCAGGTTTAGAAAACCAACCAGGAATTGTTTATGATAACTGTGTGTTTAACATTAATAATTATTATCAAAATAATGAAAACAATATTCATAATTAATTAATTATTTAATATGAGGCATTTAACTTTGATTTTAATATAGTTCAATAAATACTTTCAATACCTGTTTATGTTGTGTCTTTTTTCGTTTTTTTGAATGAAACGTGTTTCTTGAATTTTAGTTACATGAAATAATTAAAGACATATTAATAGAACCTTCAGCAGTCCATTTCAATTTAAGTTTTGCTACTAAAATTTATCGAAAATATTTTTTTTGCAAATATTTGTGATGATAGGGCTATTTTTTTAATTTAACATTTGTTCGTCTAAAATAATGTATTCTATCAGCTATCGACCAATCTGTATTATTACAGTGAACGGAAGGCTGTATTTTTATAATTTTTGTTTGTCAGGTGACTATATTTTTCAAAGAATTTGTTGAGATTATGTGATGCCTAAATACAGTTTCAGAGACCAACTTGTAGTATGCAATAATAAACCTTGTGGTTCACTAGTTTGACTAGTATTTAATTGGTACTTTATTGAAATACTCAAATTCCTGAAAATATATAAAATTTCAACACAATCATTGACAAAACTTCAATAACTTACGATTGCCTCTATAGTTTTTAAGCAAATCTCTTGATATAATGATATTTTCTATGATAGAAATAGTTCCTATTTGACAATATTTTTGTACAATTTGACTTTTTGGATAAAATTTTGTTTTCATCTATATGGTGTTCGAATAAAAAATGCAATATCTATATAAATTATTGAATATATCTAACAGAATTCGTTAGATATTTATGGCACAAATGAAACGCCTTCCTTGAATTTTAGTTACATGAAATAATTAAAAATAAATCAACAGAACCTTAAAGAGTTTATTTTAATTGAAGTTCTAGTACTAAAGTTTGCTAAAAATATATTTTTTGCCAAATATTCCTGATAGAAACATTTCTTGTTTCATTTTGCAATTATATTGGGTTTCTATATCCAAGAAAGACCATCCTAGGATTTTAGTTGCATGAAACGAATATTTGTTCGTTAAAAAATAATGTAAGCTATTAGCTATCAACAAATCTGTCTTACTAAAGTGAATGAAAGCTTTATTTTTACAATTTTTGTTCGTCAGGTATTCGTTAAAAATAATGAACATTTTTGTTTAAAATAAATAGGAGGCTATAGAATTATCATATTAACCTTAGTTTTTAAATGTTATTTTGACGGTGTATCTTACGATATATCCATTAATTAATATTATTCAAAACACTCGAAACAGAATGGAAAACTTTAAAAAATATAATTTGTGTATTTTGTGCGACGAAATGGATGATTTGAGGAAGTGTCATCGAAATTTGAGACTTTTATCTTATTTGCTTCAAGAACCCTGTGTTCAATCATCGCAAGATGTTTAGAAAAATTAGTGAAGTGTTACTTGAAATTGATGAATTATATATTCATATTTCAAAGGCTAAATTTAACAAAATTGTGTCTAAGTATTATATATATGTTATTAAACATAGACATCTAACACCTGTTATTCACCATTGAAGAAAGAAGAAGTACTAGCAGAGTTTCTACAACATTTAAATAATGTAACGCAAGTTATTTAAAATGGAAATATATTTTTAAGAAATAAAATCGTCTTTTCTTTCCTTTTCTATTATACTAAGTGAAGAAAGACAGAAAGAATGTATTAATAGCATTTTTCATTTGTAAAGATAGACAGATAAAGGTAACAATAATTATTTAAAAAGCTTATAGAGGGCTGTGCATTTGACAGAAAAAATATTGCTGTAATCACGCCCAAGGTACCCAGGAGGAAAAAACTTCCGCAAAGTTTTGTGGTTGCTAACGAGCTGAACGAAAGCTTCTTATTGGTTAAAAAATTTTGGTGTGAAATTTTCATTCACCCTGTTTGATGGGTTCTGTCATTGCAAATTTACATTTTATCACTCTCTCACATTAGGAAACAGAGTATAGAGGGCAAACACAAATTATGAAGTAACTTATTTTCATGACTTAATTCCAAACTGACATTTTATATATCTTTTTTGTATTTGACGATTTCCATGCTTGTAAAGTGTCAGGAAATAAAAATATTGTATTGTATTGTACTGAAAAACATCAATGGTGTGTGTACTCCTTAGAGAAAAACTTTTCCAATGAAAGTTTCGGAGCTCATGGAGCTCCATCAAGCGACCTGTAGTTTGTAAATATTGGTATGACAATGAAAGATTGAGTATTTTTTCTAATCTTTCAACAGCCGCCAGCAAACACATAAGGTGTCTGAAACATGTCAACGGAACCGTAATAGGTACCATTTGAAACATTCCAAAGATACGTTCCAGAAATATATCGTATATCTGAATCATCCAAATATTTTCTATGAAATAACTGAAAGGAAAGTTATGTTTCTGACACAATAAAAATATACTTACAAGGAAGTATTCAAATAACCCGCGCTATTATGATTGTTTCGTCAGGCCACCGGGATCTAGTGTATCACGTGATAAGTTGTGACCAATGAGGACATTCCGACATTTACTCATCGGCCAACGCCAACTGGACTGGCCATTTTCTGTCTTGTGACTCTTTTGATTGGTTTCTTTTATAATTTATCAGTTTATCGAATGTGCTTGGACTGATGGCCGTGAATTTCAATTCAAAGTCTAGTTCAATGTGTTATGACTATAAATACTTGTCAAAAATATCAACAGGTATGTAAATAATTGATATACGATCCCTAGTTATAGGTTACAGTTTCAATACAGAAATAAAAATTATGAATTTCAAGGTTAAATCAAATGTGGCGGGATTCATGAACTAGCTCTGATATGCTCTTGAATTTTTATTTGTGTGCATCATATATACCTATCTATAGTGTGCATGCTGTTTTTATATGAGAAGCTTGTTAATATGTTTTGTTTTTGTTTTATACACTACATGAATTATAGACAGTACGATTAATTTGTTGAATCAACAATGGTTATAAGGCTCAGTTAATGGCTATATTATATTGTGAGATTAATTCTAGACAATTATCCACTGCCATACTTGTGTGGATTAAAATTTCAATGGACCAATCTTGGACCTATATCTGTTTGTAATTCTAATCAATATATTTTCATGAGTTGCATTTTTATTTTCAGCTATTTCACTGATGATACAAATACGGATAGACAAAGAACTGAAGTGACTGAAAGGTGCACCTCAACATGGTTTCGCCAAGCAGCCCTTAGATATAAGAGGGAAGGAAACAAATAATTAGCAGTCTTTATATTGTATGACTAATACAGTTGAATGACTAATAAAGCATGATGAAATCCTACCTGTTTTTTTGGCATTGCACATTACCTTCTCACATCCATTTCATGAATCAATAGCTATCCGAGAGTCGATTCAGAAATTGTAAAAATTTATTTTGAGCTCTTTTCCTCTCATGCATCATACATAGGATATGTTTTGTATCTACCATGTTCCAGAAACGTGTCAGATGACACGTAAAATGATTGGTTTCAGCAATGTTTCAGATATGTGTTTTTATGTATTCATATTCACTTATGTTATTAAATCAGAAATGTTTCACGTGAAACATTCCTCGTGAAACGTTTCACACCTAGGTCATTTCTGGTTTCTGACATGTTTCAGGAACGTGTTTGAGTCAAAAGATGAAATGTTTCAAATGGAAAATGATCGGTTCCAGAAATGTTTCAGACACATATTTTGGTTTACTGGGACGTCACCCCGCAAACGTACACCCAGTGCAATATTATTCTTGATTTATGGTCATATAACTGAATACTGACCGACCCTCCAATAAATTGAAAATTAACGGTAGTTCGAGAGATTCGCAATAACCTTTTATTTCTCTGGTCGGACTCGGACATAAAGTTGTGTGATCTCAATAAAAGTTGTGTTATGGAGTGGTCGATATATTAAATTGTTTTAGAGGCATTTCGATACAATAGAAATTTGGAAAGTGTGTAGTGAGATTGAATGTGCTGATAGCGATGATTTTTTACTTACATCATACTGCTTTTTATTAGGTCAGCCATATTTTTTTTAATCCATTGATACATCAGGATACATTTACAATTGCAGAAGCATAAAAAACAAGTTCCGCAGTCTCGAAGCGGTATCCTTTGAGCAGCATAGGCGGAGATAACTAATTTTATTTAGTCATTTAAATATTTTAAAAATACGTTAAAATAAAAAAATATGCCATAAGCGAGGAAGTATGTATTAACAGGCAATCGGATCATCATAATTTCATTGTATTATGGTCGAAAAAAAAAGTCATATTCTCCAACAAAACACAACAGAACTATAGACTATTTTGAAACCTATTTCGATTCCAGACCAGATACGCTACTGGCTTTTATTTATTCAGACCTCTTGAAACGCAAATATAACTCGTGATTTATTAGTTTTCTTGGACTCTCAACGTATCGACACAACTACAACGATTATCATTGGCTTGCGGTCCGTTTTGATTGACTCAGGCGAATCTTCTGTAGAACTAGACAGCTGTCAGGCAAACCCACGTTGACTGTCGGCTCTTGTGATCTTCTTTTGATCTTCCGTTCGACATCACAATTCAATTAGCCAAAGCAGGAATAACTGACCAACAACTTATAAAGATAATGGCACACTCATCATCATCTTATATAACCCTACCTCCAAATTGACCCTGAACATCACGACAATCTTGTTAGTTCCTTACCTTTCTTCCTTCCTTCCCACATGTGTGAATACCAAAGAAGAAAATGTTGAAATCAGTATACACCAAACCAAACAATGTATATCAATTGTGTATTTAATAACTGTTAAATTCACTCAAATAATTCAACTGAATCAATAAAGATAATTATTGTTGGTGTTCATTCATATATTCTGTCGTTAATTTACCTTGCCAAAAAACATCCGATCTTTTCTTTTAAGGATACTTTCAAACTTAAAATTTTTCCATTAGTATTTTCGCTCTAAAAACTGACATTTGTCAGTTTTTTTCGTGAAATTACTGATTGGCAAAATTATTTAGTTACAAAAAGAAATTTATCCGATAAAATGAAAGCTCTTGTGTTTTTACCGTTGACTATTTCCCTCATTATTTTTTAAAATCAAATGGACAAATTTCAAACTAGAGAACCAATCAGGTCAGTTTTATAGTGATAAAACGTCTTCTCGCTGTTTTATACGGATAAAACTACACTTGGTCCTGTCAGAATTGAATGTCAACGCATTCAATTCCTATATAGGGAAATAGAAAATGCAAAATTGATAGAATGAGGAATTTTTAACTCACTACATACACTGATTTGATATTTGAATTCAAATATACCTTTTTCAGCATGTTAAAAGCCTCAGTTTTTTAAGTAAGACAATTTTCAGTATATCAATAAAAGTTCTCGTAGACTTGTGACTAGCGTGTTAGTCATCACGTGGTAGGCTCGGGTTCGATTCCATGTCAAGGGGCTTTTTACACACGTATTTGATCTGATAGTGAAAAATTTATATATATTTCTGGTTTTTGGGTGAGTTCTAGAGCATTAAATTATCGAAAAGTGAAACATTCTCAATTGAATATTGAATAGAAAGATTTTTCTGTGAATTGAAAAATCCACAATAAAGATGAAGTTATTTTAAATTTTTTCCATCTTTGAAAAGTGAGATTGCTTGTAGAAAATGTGCTTCCCATTTCTTCCGGTCTTCCTGATGATCGTAGAAGAGTGACAAAAATGTATTGAAGACCTAGTGAATGCGATGCCTCTCTTGCGTCAATGTTACAAATAATTTCTGATGAGTACTCTTTTTTGGAAAACATTCTTCTTTGCCTCATTCATCTTCATGAGTTCTTAATTAAGACTGGAATAGAAAATCAAATAACTATCCGAATAAAAATGCAAATTTTCAATTTCAGATTCTTTCTTTTGAGCTAGGGTCCTTTCAGAATATCTATCAGATGTAGTTCAATGTCCAGCGTGGCTTTAGCAACAAGTAGTTGTTTTCTGTTAGACATTCACAAAAAATAACTTCATTTTTATTGTGGATTTTTCAATTCACAGAAAAATCTTTCAATTCAATATTCAATTGAGAATGTTTCCCTTTTCAACATGAATACACCCCACAAGAGGTTATCTTGACGATGGAATAGTGACTAGAGTTTATCTTTCAGTCGCAGATGATTCCATATCTGATTTTATGAACATCCTGTTCATATTTTCAAACAAATCAGTAAATTATCATTGTGAATGAATGAATCTGTAAAACGAAGCATTTAGAAACGGTAATTATTCGGACACGATTCTTTCGATTTTGGATCGAAAAGAATTGTAACTTTTCCCGTTGAAAATTAAAATATAACATGAATTCTGGTAATTTTATCCAGTTTTAACTACCATTCGGGAAATATTCTCATCAAATATCATTCGTGCTAGAGGATTTTCCCTCAAGCATTTTGCCTCTAGGAAATTCAACTCGTGCAATTTGCGGCCTTATTTTCAAAGATTAAACCACTCAAGCTTCGCTTTCGAGTTTGATCAGATAATAAGACTGCAAATCGCACTCGAAAAAACTTCCAGGCAAAATGCTTTCTCGAAAATTTCAAAAATTTTTGAGCGATAAAACCCCTACTTATGATATTTCCCCCGATAAAACTCTTAGCAGTTATGATATTACCATCGAAAAAAATGTAATTGAGGTACTAAATATTTGTGTATGTGGTATTTTACATAATGTCATAAATAAATAACTTCCTGCAAAGATCAGACAGACTCATGCAAACACAAATAGGGTAGACTGGGTACGGTTGAAACGATTTGGATTTTATCGTTCATAGTATTGTTGTTTATAAACCAAGCGACGATGATGATATGTCAAATACAAGAACGCCTTTCTAACTACGGAAGGGCTATACCATTTTACTTCCTGGGGTGCTATTTTCAGAAGTATACAAAATTTAAAAAAAATTCTGATTTGTTTCAATCGTTCCCATGCCAGGGGCGGTTGAAACAGTGATTGGGGTCAGTTGAAACACATGTAAATGATACAAAATATAATATTACAACTTGTTTTATTTACCATTGATCCTAATTATAAGCATAATTATGGCACCGTATGACAACATTAATCAGTCTTCAAGGTTTTAATTCTCAGAAAGATATTTCTAATCAGCCTTTTACGAATAATAAACAATCAAAGTAATTAACAAAAATACTAAAAATCAACAGTATTCTTTTGAACAATGCAAACTAAACGAAAATAATTTCAGAATAAACTAAAATGAAACAAATAAAAATTTAGCATAGGGATCAATTTGAGTCGCAATTGTGGCAAACATAGCTAAGACCACCTTCTGTGCATTCTTCGTGAGCCCACTGTTTACAAGTGATACATTGAATCCACTTTTCTCCGGATCTGCTTTCTGAATATGGTGACAAACAAACAATACAGTAGCATTCTTCCTCTTCTGATGACATTTCCTGCTGTGAAAGATAAACGCCATGTGAAGTGGAAAATAGAAATCGATTAACGAGTTTCTTCATAAAGATTCAATATAAATTGAACAGAAATGGTAGATCTCAGGTGAAAACAACTACTTTCCTGGCAAATACCACGCAGAACTTTGAATGATATTCACCTGAAAATCCATGCATACCTCCATATAAATGGACATTGAATGCAAATGTTTCTTTCTGATAAGCTTGATTATGTTCAATTTATGTCGTGTTCACCTAACAATCCGCATACCGGTTTCAGGCTTTGTTAGCCCTCATTCTTTTTGTCACTAGGTACCGCCAGTTAAAAGTTTTTTTTTTCCGGCGTATCTATAGGTGTTATAGACTCGATGATGGTTTTGGTTATGTTGTGTCTCGCTTCAGCCAGAGCTCTTCGGAACTTTGGCTGGTTGACTACTCCGTACTGATGAGGGCCAAAAAAGCCTGAAACCGGTATGCGGATTGTTAGGTGAACACGACATAAATTAAACATAATCGAGCTTATCAGAAAGAAACATTTGCATTCAATGTCCATTTATATGGAGGTATGCATGGATTTTCAGGTGAATATCATTCAACATTCTGCGTGGTATTTGCCAGGAAAGTAGTTGTTTTTCACCTGAGATCTACCATTTTCTGGTTCAATTTATATTGAATCTTTTATGTGAAGAAAACCGTTTAATTCGATTTTTCTATTTCCTGCTGTTTTACTTTTTTTTTTTTTTGAAGTATTTTTTCTACCTTTTCTTCCATCCAAGCTCTTCTCAACTTGCTTAGTTTTAATCCGTTCCAATCTTGTTTCATTTCTTTCTTATGGCTTCTTTCTCTGGTGTATCAGTGTAAATTGTAGATTTTCTAGTTTTTCGCCCTTTATAAGATTTCCTCGGGGGAGCTTTTGGTAATGGCCGTACTGCTTCTGGTGTGAATACAATAGGATTTTTAGAAATTGCTTGTACGCTAGTAGACGGTCTCGGTGAAGTTTCCTGAATGATAATGCTGCTGCAATGTCTAGGTGGTGTACTCAAAGTTTCTTGACGTTCATCAACCTTTTCTTGCTCTTTTGTTGGAACTGGTGAGTTATTGATAGCCTGTTGTTGCACCGTTGTCTCTATTTGTAGTTCCTCAGTTAAAAGAGAAGGCGATAATGGCGGCGTTTTATCTTCAGATGGAATTGCATTCAATGTAGAAACAACTGCAGACTCAGTTGTATATTCGTGATTAGGTCTATCTGTTACCTCAGTTGTATTTTCGGGATTGGGTCTATCCGTCACAAATGCAGGAGCAAAATCGATCTCAGTAAACAGATGCCGGTTATATGGGTAAATTCCTGTTTTGCGAAAGCCGGCTTGTATGTTGGATGGCGTCAGAGTAAGGCGCATAGCAGATGTCATAAATTGACATTGTTTTTCCTGGATGGCTTCGCATCCACGCATCACAGGTCGAATTTACAGCTTTTTTTAAAGGGCCATATGCAGATCGATCAAGTGGCTGGAGTTTGTGAGAGCAATGGGGAGGGAAAGACAGTAAGACAATGCCATTGTTCTTGCAGAAGTCCAGTGCGTTAATATGAATGTGTGATGAGTGGTTATCAAGTACGAGTAACACTTTATGTGATGGTGAAACATTTGTATATTTCTTGAAATGTTCCAGAAAATGCATGTATGATTCATCCTGCATCCAACCAGAGGGATTTGCAGTTCCGGCAGACCCTATTGGCCCATCCCTAACAAAATGGTCTTCGTAACGCACTCATGGAAAAACAAAAAATGGAGGAATTACATTACCGATGGCGTTTGCTGCAAAGGTTACTGTCACTAAAATACCCCTTTCAGCTGAAGTTACTGAACCTACTTGACGAGCACCACGTTTAGCTACAACTCTATCAGGTTTTTGCACCGTTGTTATGCCTGTTTCGTCGGTGTTATATATGTCTTGGGGCTCAAACTTATGACGATCCATGACAATGGTCAAATTGTTATAAAAAACATCGAAGTTAGATTTATTAAAGCTAGTAGCCCTTGACAGGCTTGTAGCTTGCGCGGCGCGTACGGAGAGTTCACTGTTTCTTCTCATAAACATCCGAACCCATTCCTCACCAGCCATCTGGTTGTCTTCCCAAGTTCGAGGTCGTGATAAATTATACTTGATAGTAAGTTCGTACGCCAATTTGCTCACCTCTTTCTTAGGTAGTTCAAAATATATGTCTGCACATCGAATCAAATATTTTGATAATTCTTGCTCTTGCTCTCCATTGAAAATTCGGTTGTGTGCTCTATACCCCATAACTTGATCGTCCTCGCCAGATGCATCTCGCTTTCGAATATATCTCAGGAGAGAACAGTGGTTTATTCCATGCTTGTCCGCCGCATTTCGTAGTGAATCTCCAGCTTTCACCTCTTCATATGCATCTCTATACCTCGACAACTCAATTTGTCCTCTGGAAGTCTTTCTTACGCGAACTCTCGGCATCTAGAAAATAAGAAAAACTAATATATTTACTGTTTCAACCGTACCCACAAAAATTGTTTCAACCGTCCCCAACCCCGCCTTTCGTGAAATACCATTAATAGAAATGGTAGTAATAATAACATATTAGAACAAGTTATTATTCCGTATTCTAAAAGCCTCATAAAAATCAGAAACACACACTCAATACTTTGACTTCAATAGAATTCACGATATTAGCATAAATCTCAGAATAAAAATACTTACTTTTGGGTACCAAAATATAATACGGCCTCCTGTAAACAACAACACCACGAGAGAGCGGGCAGCGGGCGCAACACTAAGTTTCGTGTGTGGATCCGTCGTCTGCTTCGTTCTCCCCATGCACCCTCACTCCCCGCGTATCCATTCACGAGATATTGCTTTTGTTTCAACCGTCCTTTGTTTCTACCGTACCCAGTCTACCCTACATTGTTTTATTTTCATAATTTTGGAACTCGTTTCCATTTTGAATAGTCGTACAGGACAATCTAAATTATTTATTTATAAAATATTGTCATAAGTTATGGGTTACAGAGTTATTGTCCTGATTACATGAAAATCATTGTAATTTATAAGCAGTATACTTGGATAGTACAAATCAAATTCAAATTCAAATTCAATTTATTCCAAAACAAATATCAGGTAAGTTACAATACAGTTAGTCAATATTAGTATATATATATCATTCATTTACGAATATATGTACCTAACTATCATTGTATTCCTTCGATCAGTAAGAATACAAACTAAGCACAGAATGCTTGTGTTTTGTACTTCTTAATGATCAGCCAGAAAATATGCATAGAGTTTACACAGTTTATGAATCAGACGAGTGATCAGTAAATATTGAGTTTAAAATAAAGCGAGGAGGTACAGAAATTTATACGAGGTAAGTATTAGATATTTAGTTAAAATTTCTAGTATCAACAGTTCATCATTAATTTCGGAACAACATCATAACAGTGATTAATAATATTTGTTTCTAAAGTAAAATAGATAGTTTTCAGAATTTAATATGAGGTGTTTTTTTTTTCTAAAATTTTAGATAAAGATCAACATTAATTTCATCTGACTCTATGAGCTCCTTTATTTTAGTTTTGAAAGCTTTTTCCCTTCTTAATTCTTTCACACATAGAGGTAGTGAATTATAAAGTTTAGGGCCAATGAAAAAAACGAATCTTTGTAAGTGACTTTTCTTGAAAATTGGCAAATCAATAGATTTGTTTACTATGAATCGGGTAACATAATGTTTAAGCGGATTAACAACGGGTTTTGTTTTACGGTAGGTATGTAGTAGGCAATGATATGCAAATAAGTTTTTGATATTTAGTTGCTTGGATTCCTTATACAGACTTTTTGTATCATATAATCTGTCCTTTTGTAGAGTATTCTTAGCAAACAATTTTGAGTAGTTTGCAATTTTTTTGCGTTGTGGTAGAGGCCTCCCATATTACTATGCAATATCTTAAAATTGACTCAGCTAATGAGTTATAAATTATGGAAAGGTTTTTCCTGCTGAGAATATCACGTAACGAATAAAACTTATATATTAGTTGTCGTAATTTCTTTGTTATATATAATGCATGTTCATCCCACCTTAGGTGTTGGTCCACCATCACGCCAAGATATTTCAGTTTATTAATTTTTTCAATCTGTGGACACCCTCTGAGGCATATTTCGTCACAAGAATAACTACTGAAATGTATCTTTCTGTAGGTTGGTCTTCACTAGTTAAAGAGAAAGTAATGAAATTACTCTTCTGAAAATTAACTGTTAATAGGCTGTGGTTCAACCAACTGTGGATGTGAGAGAGGCTTAATTTAGTACATTCATATACCTTTTCCCATGTATCATTTATAAAAACGATAGCAGTATCATCTGCATATGATACTATATGGCCATGAAAGTTATTTAGATCGGCAATGTCATTAATATACACGAGAAACAATATTGGTCCCAGCACTGAACCCTGCGGAACACCGACTGTGATTTTTAGTGGATCACTGAGACACTCTTCAATTTTTACTCGCTGTGTCCTGTTTTGTAAATAATTTTTTAATAGATTTAGTGCTGTGCCACGTATGCCAACTTTATTGAGACGTTCAAGTAAAATACTGTGCGACACAGTGTCGAAAGCTTTGGCCAAGTCAAGAAATACCGCAAGACATTTTCTTGACTTATCCAAGCCTCCGACAATATTTTTAGTTAGATCCATAATTGCATCTTCTGTACTCATGTTTTTCTGAAATCCATACTGTTTCTCTGTGATACACTTATGTTTGATAAAAAATTTCATCAAACGATGTTTCAAGCACTTTTCGAATATTTTTGCAAAGTTGTTTATTACTGAGATGGGTCTATAATTGCTAGGGGTTTTGTAATCTCCAGAATTAGGAATCTGAATATATTTTCAGCTCATTTCGCTACCAATATTATTATTATTCTTATTTTGTGTGGAGTATATCATTTATAAAAACTTTTTAACAAAACATTAAACCGACGAAATACGGAACTGATAAGTGAAAAATAAAATAAACCTTCTTAGTCTCAATAACTAAGCTCCTAAACTAATGTAAGTAACTAATTTTGAGTCGGCGCCAAACAAACAAGCAAATGAATTAGGTAAGGCGTGAAATGATGGCATCGAGTTGCGCGGTGACATTCTGATAATTTTTTTGAAGTAATTTAATGATCTTCGTTGATTGTTCGTTTGGCGCCGACTCAAAATTAGTTACTTACATTAGTTTAGGAGCTTAGTTATTGAGACTAAGAAGGTTTATTATATTTTTACTTTTCAGTTCCGTATTTCGTCGGTTTATTTTTTTGTTAAAAAGTTTTTATTTTTCAATTTTTTGTGGCTGGAATCTACTAATTACTACTTGTTTTTTGATTACTTCCAAAATACTTACCCACCTCACTTCAACTATTACCAGTTAAATAATATGATTATCTACTTTTACTATTTATTGTAATATAAATTATTTTTGTTGTTCTGGTTAGTTTATTTCAATACTTTGTATATCATTCCATCCTCTCATAGAGTATAATGATTGTGGTGGATGTAGGAGAACAAAAATAATGACAGTAGCGATCTGTCATTGTCAACTACATATGTGTGCCAATGTTCACAAGTGAAATATCAATTATCCCCTATTTTTCTGCCCGTAAGGGTGGATAATTCCATTCGAAATCCAAATATGATCAATTATGAGGTATACCCTATCTAATAAAAAAAGAATCATCCAAATCGAAGAACCCAGTACAAAGTTATGCCTGATAGAATCGGTTAACGGACCAGAATTAAGAGGGTGAGTGATCAATATCCTTCATTTTGCTACCCTTAGGGGTGGATTTCATCTTTTATATTCAAATGCGACCAACTTCGAAGTACACCCTATCCACTGAAAAAAGAATTATCGGAATCGGTCGTCTCAGTGAAAAGTTATTCGTGGTCATACATAAAAAAAAATATACGTGTCGACTAGAGAACCTCCTTTTTGGTTTCGTTTGTTAAAAATGACTCAACTATTACGTTTGGTATATCTCGCGATTCTGCGAATTTTATTATTCTACGTCAACAATTACGGAAGATATGAAAACTATAGTCAGAGAATCCCAATTCTCTCCACTTTCTATCGAAGAGATTTTTCTAGAAATGCGCCGACACTGATCTTGTTTCTGTGAAACTTGAAAAAGATATGATGCCAATAAAGCACGTTACAGCTTCACGATACGTTTTCCAGAGCAGTCCAACGCGATATAACTTTAAGAAAGACGACAAATTCTCCTAATTATCAGTTGTCTTCGATTTTCACGATATCTTGCCGCTGTAACCTAAAATGATTGATGTTTCCTCGAGCTTGCATTTTGTTCCAACATGATATCCCTTATGAAAATGATGACTAGGCTGAAAACGGATTGTCGGGTGAAACTTTTCATTTAACGGAACTGTCTATTTCTACCTCAATCCAAACCTGTAATAATATGTATTAGTCAGTCTATAATATTAGAATTTTAAAAACTAAAATTGATTGGCTAATAAATATGGAATTTTCACAGAAGAATAAACCTGTGCTTGGGATGGGTGATGTGATTTAAAATATGTTGATATATGAAATAATTTATTAATTACCTACATTGATAAAATAATTATAATTAAAGTAAATATAATAAATAAAAAATATAACTTTCAAGTGATAATAAACCAGAATGTGGCATAGATTGTGTTTATATATATATATATATATATATATATATATATATATAATGGAAGAAATTTAAAGGACATAGCCCAAAGAAAAGTGTTAACCGTAGACACGTGTTTCGACACTCATCAGTACGGTGAAGATGTGGAAGGATGAACAACACTTGGTAGTAAACGACAAATCAAACAGAAGCCACCCGTACATTTGTGTGGTCGGTTAGCAGACCCTGCATTCCAGGGCAACAACCAACTTTACCACGGAGGCAGATAGTTACCTGCGTGACAACGAGTCCAGGATTATGAATATGGAAGGGAGGAATATCGAAAGGCAATGTTGTTCATCCTTGCACTTCTTGCTATGTCCATTAAATGTTTTCCATTTTGTTTTTAACAGTCCTTTCGATATTCCTCCCTTTAATCTTTATAATCCTGGACTCGGATGTCACGCAGGTAGCTATAGCTGCCTCTGTGGTGACGTTGGTTGTTGCCCTGGAATGCAGGGTCTGCTAACCGAAACCACAAATGTGCGGCTGGCTTTTGTTTGTTGACTCCATTGATTTGTCGTTTACTACCAAGTGTTGTTCATCCGTGCACTTCTTCACCGTACTGATTATGGCCAAAAGCCCGTGCTCAGCACATCGTAAAGTAAACAACTTAACCACGATCTTATTATGGATATAAAACGAAAAACCATAACAAACCAAAAAAGTCCAAACGAATCCTATGTTTGAAGACTTGTAATTTTTTAAAATCCTGATGAAGACGAGGATCCATCCGTCGAAACGTAGAAACTAAATCACACATGTTATCCCAAAACAAAGTTGTAATTAATTTATAAAAGTCAGATCCACGAACCTAAAACCCAAGAAAAACAAGCCAAAAATATACCGTCAGTTTCAAGAAACTACCAAAATCATCAATATATATATATATATATATATATATATATATATATATATATATATATATAAATATAAATATATATATATATAATATATATATATATACAGTGTGTCTCACTTCTCATGGAAACACCCCAGTATCTTCCGTAATTATTGGAGTAGAATTATCTAATTTTTACGATCGTTAGATATACCGAGGATGAGTCTAAATCTCTTCTGGGGTTATCCCATAGACAAATTAAAAATAAAGAGACTGTTTGAAACATTGGCGATCTTGACCACCAAGTTTTTGGTACGGCCAGTCGCGCATCGAGGCGCTGCCCGCAATAAACAGACGACTGACATGATAATTTTCCAATTTCGACATTTGTCAGAAAATTACAAACCACGTAATAATTTCAGAATAATTCTACTGTTAATTGTCATCAAAAAATTAATTATAGAAATTATACTATGGACTTGAATTATGAACCCGACGTCGAAAATGGAATGTTTTGTTATTCGAGTTGACGCTGAAATTCCTCGAAATATTCTTTCACAAGGTAAAATATAAGCTGCTTTTCACAAACTGATACTTATTTCCATCCATCAGTTGCAGAAATTTGTTCACAAACTGATACTTATTTCCGTCCATCAGTTTCCATTTCCTATCACCATTTGAGGAAGTACGAAGATTATCATCAAACTGGAGTATTTGTTAAGTATACCTACTCGTTCTCCTTTGTGCTAATAAATGGACAAAATTATTGAAGGTTTGTTGTAGATGTAATTTGTTTTTATTTTGGTTGATTTGATGAAGACTGAAGAATATTTTTAATTTTGTTAGTTTTATTATTGTTTTGTCTGTAGTTGTACCTTGTCCTAGATACAATAAAATGTGTTTTTATAGTGTTCAACTTATTATTCTTGTTTTATAAGATCTTTAATTTTGTTCTTGATATCATGAAATAAAGATTTACTTTGAAACTTTATTTTAACCACGAATGAACTAACAGATTCTACGAATCGATTACTGTATATATTTTATTAGTGATCGATTTGCCATTCCTGTATTTCATATGATACAACCATTCATATGGAATACAAGAATTGCAAATCGATCACTCATAAAATATATACCATATCAATCATATAAAAGTAACACATTTGAAAAACCCGCCTTATCTCAATCAATTTTACCAACTGTGCTTAGTTCGGCCAGTTGCGAGATATGTCGCCACTGTCTAAACGTGGTGCCAACTTTTACTGCAGGTTTGACAACTCTCTTTATTTTTAGTTTCTCTATGGGTTATCCTGAGTAACCTACACTGCGCGCGATAAAAACTGGTGAATTGAGGAAAACTTGCATTTAAGTTAACAAAATTCTAAATTTCCATACAGTGTACGTCTACTTCTCCTCTGCGTATTTCTACCCTGTGACCTTACTGATATGTTTTCATTACAGGCATGCCAGCCCACCAGCAAACGCCGACACCTCTCTGAATCTGACACCGCTCAGAGATGGCAGCACCGGAACCAGCAGAAGGCCAAAACTGCACCGAAAACTCCCACAATGCGAAAACCCCCACGGAGCCGGACAAACAGTCACCGACGAAGAACAAGAATGGCGGCAAGAATAAAGATGGCAGTAAAAACAAAAATGGCGACAAGAATAAAAATGGCGGAAAGAACAACAAGCAGAACAAGGAGAACGTGACCAGGGTGGTCGTGGTGGCCTTGACGCCGGAAAGGAGGAGGGAGACCTGGGATAAGAAAGTGGAGTTTTTATTAGCGGTCGTGGGATTTGCTGTGGATTTGGGGAATGTTTGGAGGTTTCCGTATATCTGTTACCAAAATGGAGGAGGTGAGTTAGAATACGATGGGGTAACTTTGGGGAAGGTATTGCATCCCTCTCACATCTTAGTTATTTGAAGTCATGAATGAAACATTAATTTCTTGTTACATTAAAGCTTCTTCGATAACTCTGGCGATGGAAAGGTTGGGTTTTTCAAAGTGTGTTATCTCAGGGTCCTTTGTATTTCAATATCTCCCAATCCATCAGTGATACCTATACCGCCATCTATTCCTTAAAATCCTCAATGGCCTCTGAGTAGGCAAGGTGGATCAGCCTGAGTAGGCAAGTAGATCTGCTTCAAACTCCGGTAGACTTTCACTACATTGTTAACAACAAGCAATGGCGCAGTGGATACGCAACAATATAAAAAAAAAATTTTCAAATATTTGAGAGAAACAAATTACCTTATCTTATATAATATGCAATAATAGTATGACAATGAGTTATTCTTCGTAGATTTTTGTCAAATTCTCCTGAGCTTAGACGGAAACTGAGGACATAATGTACCTACCTATTCAAGAGAATCAATAACAGTAACAGCTACATTATATAGATGGGACAGGTCATATTTCTAAGGAACATATAAAATGTATAAAATAACTAATTAAGTTATTGTGTAATGAAAAAATATATAATAATAAATGACATGATAACACATTAAAACTCATTCACATAGGAGATTTTTCATACTTTGCATGATGGTGTTTTTGGCATATGTAATTCCTGGTATGGTAATTAAGGATGTCTGATCTCGACTCTAGTTGCCTTCTATTTTCATGAATATACGTTAATGTTTCCAAAATGAACATACATGCAACATATAGTATTTTATTTTGATGAAAAATCTCTTTACATGACGTTTTGTAATCTAGATTGAACATCAGTCTCGGCAATGATTTCTGTTTTATGAAAATTATGCAGACAGCAATGTTGTAGTAAATAATTGAATGACACTTTGCAAAATAAACTGATATCAGTGATTTAGTATCTAATTTATTCTTGAGGGATTTAATGACATAATACGATTGATTCAGCTCCTTAGATGTGAACTCTGTATGTTCTCGCCAAGTGAAGTGTAATTCAATTATTGTTCCTAAGAATTTTGTTCAGCTCGTTGATACTGAGGATTCATTCTGGAAAAAGAAATTGAAATCATGCAGGCTACGAGATGAATTTGCAAATTCCATATAGACTGTTTTCCTAAGGTTAATTATCAGTATATTCCTATAACACCAGTTATCAAATTCGTGTAGGACTGAGTTGACGAGGTTATTCATTTCTTCTGATGTTTTACTCGAAAGAATGATGGAAGTCATCTGCATAAAGGTATATCGCCCCATTACTTATGTTATTAGGTAGATCATTTACATATAGTAGAAATATCAGTGACCCGAGAACACTACCTTGTGGTGTCCTAGTTGTTACAGGGAACTTATCCGACATTTTGTCATTCTGTTTCACCTGGAAATATCTAGTTGTCTAGAAAAATACAATTAACTGATTAATGTTTCCTCGAATACCCAGGTAGGATAGTTTTTCTGATACGAATTTAATATTCAAGGTGTCGAAGGTTCTACTTTTTTTTATCAATTAAATCATGTACTTGTTGTAATATATCACTCCCCTTTGGAGAATCTTAAAAAAACGGAGGAATTCGTAAAGATACTTTAATGACAGACGTCCAAGAAAATTAACAAAAGTCTAATCCCTTTTCTAACATTTGTAACCATAACAATAACCATTTCAATGACACACAGAGTGTGCATATAAAAAGACCGACCAAATAAACATATATCACAAAAGTTAAATGCTGCAGTTTCTGTGGAGTGTTTTTTTCTAAGCCCGTATTGGCACTTTGTCATTAGATCAAATGTTTCCATGTAGTCGTTTATTCTACGAGAAGAAAGATTTTTGAGAATATACTGATTTTAGAAATGGGACGATAATTTTGATGTTTTTACTGTCACCATTTTTTAGTATAGGGACTAGGACTGCAATTTTAAGCATGTCAGGATATTCTCAAAAAAAAAATACATAAGTTTATAATATGCCCTATTTCTTCAGATAGTACATCCACGCATTCTTTGATAATTTTTGTGGAAACTTCATCTGGTCTTGTGCTTTTTTTATTTGCATTGCATTGCATTGAGTGAAATTAAAGATCGTTCCTTGATGTACTCACCTGGAAATGTTCTGCACAAAAGCATATATTTCCGCTTTTTACAAAAGTTTGAATCACTTTCACTGGTGTTCAGACAACCGTGCACATAGCACTTTTTAGACATTTTCATAGTTATTAAAATTAGAAAATAATTTCCGAAATTTTTCAATACCAAACATTCATGGCGAGCTTGTTCATTTGCAGCAGTTCTCTGCATATCTCGTGTCTCGTATCAGATATATGCAAGAAAAAGAGCTGAAGAGAGAAAAACGATTAATAATATTCTATTCCGTGAAGCAAACGAACGAACCTATCAAAGTATCAAATAACAAATGTCATTACGTCACAATTCCATGATTCGCAACTCATACAACGATGCCAAATCAACTTTTAGTGAACGTGACGTCACGAAACCACTTTTTTCCGGATTATGGAAAAACTACCCATCAGAAAAATAAAATAAAAAATCCCAAGTGATATTAGCACATATACTTTCTAATTACAGTGTTTTCACATAGTGCATAAAAAGGTCCATTGTGAAACAGCAGTGGCTCGGTGAGAATGATTTGAAAATGTTCTGTTTGTCATATTTAAATTTGCCAATTCTGCAGGTCTATTTACTAATTTCATGCACTCCAATTGGCCTAGGGTTTTTTGTTTTCTCCAGTTAGCATTTACTGTCAGAAATAACCGATCTGTTTTAATATTGATGTTTTCGCTTCTTTTTATCATTAGTTTATCTAGAAGTCTCACTGGACAACGACTTACTTCATTATGGTTGGGTACAAGCCATTTATTATTAGCACACGGTTTTGCTCCTCCCTGTGTGGTTTTGGTAAAAATGGGATTATATTGTATTCTACCAGTTATCATCATTTCCAGTTTCCGTTTGAAAATAATGACACTCCTTCATTTCCTCTCCACGCAAGTTCTACAGAAGCAATTATGAATTTTTTTATTTGTAATCCTTCCGGTGTATTTTCATCCCACGCTTCTATCATTGCTATGTACTCGGTATCTTTAAATAATAATAATAATAATAATAAATGCTTTTATTGAAAGGTTACATACTCTGTACATAGAACCTAACAAAAGGCAGGATTCAATATCTGCGCATGAAACATCATTGCAGAGCTTGCTCTTCCATCCAACCATCAAAATATATTCATGATCATGCTTAATTTGAAAATATTCATTGCAAAAATAAAAATGCTGATGCTGATGCACTAACCTTTCTCTTGTCCGGTAACATTTGAAGTTCCCTTCTTTTTGAATTTCTTGCGTTTCGTGCAGCTAAAAATATGGGACTAGAGAATGGATCAATTACTCTATTAAACTCCTTCAATATTTTTCTTGTATTCGTTTTGTCGTTACATTCCACATCGTTTTAACCACATTTTCTTTATAATTTTCTCCATTATCTTTTCGCATATTTAAAGCCCAATCTTTCAAAATTTATGCTATCATTTCAGTGGAAATTGATTCATTTAGTATATATAAGAAATTGTTTCCATACGTACTTTTTTGTTTTCACTGTATTGTGAGGCTCAGTATTTTGTATACTTCCGTCTATTGCATTTAATGATAAATCTCCGATTCGACTCATTTTTGAACAATTATTTATAAACGTCAAAATTTGACGGTCCTGTTAGTTTGTGTATTGTTGTATATTGATGTCCATGTGGATACAACGTAAATGAAATTATTGTAAAATTTTCGGTTGGTGGAGCTACTCTATGTATAATCAGGTATAATCGAAATTATACAAGGTAATAGTGAGTTTATACAGCAAGTAAAATAAAATAAGAAATAAAATAAAGTAATTTAAAAAGTTAAAACTACACAACATCCATAACAGGTTTATACAGAAATAAAATAAAATAAGAAGTAATATAAAATAAGAAGTAAAATAAAAGATGGTTAACTTTTATCTTTTATTTTATTTTACTTGACAAGTTGTTAGGCATATGTACATATTGAATAATTTAGACAAATTGACGAGATAGGATGATACATGACATGATATAAATAGCAGTCGTCATCATATTTTTGTTTTCATAACCGGAAAACGGTGTGTTCACTGGCATTTTTTTAAATTTCTTTTTGTCTTTGAATGACTAGATTTTATAATATTGGTAGTGTTGTCAACAATGGCTTATATTTTACTCAATAAACAATAACGGGGACCAAATTTTCAGTATTCATCATTGAAGTTTGAGGTAACAATATAAAATCCCAAATTTCGATTGACAGCTTTCTTACTTTTACATTAATTTACTCAGCTCTATAAACACTCTGAAAATTATTACTTCTTATTTTACTTTATTTTATTTCTTATTTTATTTTACTTTCTGTATAAACTCACTTTTACTTAATTAAATTGAACGTTCTGATGGTTAAAAATTACACGAAAAAAATAATCGTGGATATACAAAATTTCTGCTTTCATTATTATCATTACTGTTCGTGGCGGTACTGGTGCTGGAAGTATTCCCACCGGTTTTACAGATTTTACATTGACAATTACGTAAATATGTTGCTATTCTCTTGCTTAATAATGATAATTTTTCTTTGTGATTGAGACAAATCCTATCCCATATGAACTGAAATGTCTTTGAACAACCGCTTAAGGCTTTTGCAAATGTCACATCTCATTTGAATAGGCAGAGATACGAAATTTGCCAGTTTCCTTCTATACTTGAATTTATATCTTCATACTAACAGGTCGATAGATGTGTTCCCTGTTTAATTTGGGAAATCGCATCAACGTCTATTCAGAGTTCATTTGGGCTCATACACAGTTTGCTTGTGTTCACATTTCGTTTCCGTTTTACTCATTAGTTTGTATTCAAGCTCGATGTCGATATTTGATTAGGTTAAGACTTCTCGGATGGGTTCAATTGTGTGTTTATCAAGTAAATGGTAAATCTCGTACTCAGTTTTAATCCTCCCCTGATGATATTTCAGATCGTATAAATTTTTTATGAATCAAACTATTTAGAAGCGGATATTTCAAATGGTAATTTGGGAAGCGATATGTGCTGAAGGATCTGTTGAATTTAGAAAAAGCACATATTCAGAAGGCCAAGAATACTGTCATAACGATATTGCCTAAGGGGTTGGTAGCTCAGGATAACTTTTGTGATAACCAGATTATGGTAAATATAAAGTTACTCTACACATGCACTCTGAATATAGGGAAAAAACTTTTCTTACGTGTTTTTGCCTCCTGAACAGATGTAATTTAGTTACTTTGCCTTATTTTTCATGTTGGTGATAAATGAATCACCACCAACTTTTCGAATTCAAATGTGAGCATTTATGTGTGCAATTGTTGTGGGCGGTGATTCATTTATTACCAACATGAAAAATAAGGCAAAGTTACTAAATTCCATCTGTCAAAATGTAAAATTTGGTTATTTGGAACTGTGTAAGAAGGAAGATTTTTTCGATAAAAACGACGATATTTTCTGCAAAGTTGTGCTGAAAATAAGTGATTTAGGGTGTATTGTTTATGCTGGTAAAATAGAAATAGAAGGAGGCATTTTGAGTGAGTTTTGTGCGAGAAAACGGTGCTTGAAAATGAGGTAAATTTTTTTTTAAGTTCTTCATCACGGGAATGGTATGAGACCGCCGCATTTTTGTTCAGGAGGCAAAAACACGTAAGAAAAGTTTTTTCCCCTATATTCAGAGTGCATGTGTAGAGTAACTTTATATTTACCGTACTTACACCTAGGAGTATACAAAGCTGTCAGAATGGCAGTTCACTAGTTCAGACTACATTATTTCAACTTATAACTTATAACTTCTAACCTCTAACTCTTAACCTCGCGATAGTGCCAGCAACACTCTTTTATATCTTTGTCCGGTATGATCCATTCCCAAACAATTCGAGGTTGAATTATATTCGATATTGAATAAAATTCAAACAAAATGAGTATGATAAACATCTGAGCGTGCTGACCCAGATCATGAGAATATGGGCCGATCATCTTCGGAGGGCATATTCCTGACTATTTCCCTCATACTATTTCAACCATTGATCAGTCAGCATTTTTCAAATTTTGACCAATACTGTCAAAATTTGCAAATCATCCCTTGGTTTTTACACGCTTTATATTAGCTTCACTTGTGTTTGTTTGTTTGTTTGTTTGTTTGTTTGTAACCGACTCCTTTGGGCGCGATTTTGACACACTTCCAGACGTCCGAATGATTTGAAATTTGGCAGGTGTACATAATTCCGGTGACAATGCATTAAAAAAAAATTGTGTGGAGAAAAAACAAAATGGCGTACGAGTTTTGTGATTATGGTCCGATTCGCTTCAAAATTGGTATCTAAGGGTCGGATATTATGATTCTATTGTCAAAAATGAAAAATTCAAGATGGCGGCTCCAAAATGGGGGACGAGTTTTGTGATTATGGTCTGATTCTATTCAAAATTGGTATGTGGGGGTTTTGGGTCGAATATTATGATTCTTTTGTGAAAATTGAAAAATTCAAGATGCCGGCTTCAAAATGGCGGCCGAGTTTTGTGATTATGGTCCGATTCACTTCAAATTTGGTATCTGAGGGTTTTTGTGGTCGGATATCATGATTATTTGCCGAAAGACAAAAGAACTCTGGACATATGTTTGTCATCTGACGTTGAATTTTTGAAAGTGTCAAAATGAGTCGTTTTGGTAGAAGTTCATGTGAACAAATTCAGACTAATATTTTTAATATAACACCCAAAAATACAGTTACTTCCAAAATCTCAATTTGGAGACAATTTGAGAAGTTCTGCAGTAAAGGGAATTATGAATTACGCGCTGATACACAAGTGAGCACTCTATCCAAAATTTCAATGGACTACGCATATAATATCTAATCTAATCTAATGGTGAGGACTATAAAGAAAGTTGCATAAAAAGTATATGGAATACGACAGCAAATATGTTGAAGGAATATTATTTTGAAAATTTCAATATCATGTTCAATCCTTTTTCGGACATTATGTTCGCAAGCAATTACAAAGAATGCCCGACAAGAGAAAAGAGAGTTCTAATGCATAAACGAAAAATGAAGTGTATGGGATGGCAGTTGCATGGGATGAAGATAATCCTGGAGGATTACAAACAAAATTGTACCATATAATGGCATATGAACCAGCCTGGAGAGGTGTCGAGGGTGTCCAGTGCGAAAAGCAATACTTTCAAAACGAATATACAAACGACGGTATACTAATTGGAAGAACCGAGTACAACCCAATATTTTCCAAAACAAGTCAAGGGGGAGAAAGAAGACTCACTGATAGCAAGTGGCTCGTTACAAATACAAATGCTCCAGATGTTTGTCCAGTGCGTTTGTTGAAAAAACTGTTTGATAAGCGCCCAGCGCACGTAACGACAGATCGACTATTTCTGAGAGTCAATACTGCATAGGATACTCCAAAATCAGTTGGGTGGTATCAGACTGTTCCCATTGGAAAAAAATTAATATCGAAATGGACAGCCGTATCCGCGCAAAAATCCCTATCGATATGAAAACTAGAAAAATCACCAATCATTCTCATCGATCTGCAGCGATATCTAACCTAGCAAAATGTGCACTGGACAGCACTTAATAATAAAAATTTCCGGACACTCAAGCGTGAATTCCATTTCGCCCTATCTACAGCTGAAAAGTGAGCATCACAAGAGCCTCATAAATAATATTAGAAAAATTCCATCTGGATCTGGAGCATCTAATGATTTTGCCTCTGGAAGCTTCCTGTCCATACCTGCCAAAGAGATGCCTACCAGTCTCGTTTCTTAACCAATCAATCATTCAATTTATTTATCATAAAATATACATATAAATTCAATCACAAGGACCAAAGACAGATGCATGTTTATGACATGTCACAAATAAACATCAAAACAAAATAAATTAAACATCAAAACAAAATAAAATAAAATACATACCATTAGATTAAAATATATGATAAAAATTGGCAATCAATCCTAGTCATTCTGTTATTCACCAGAATTGTACTTTTCATTGTACAAATTTCTATTCTAATCCTACTATGTAATTGAAAGTAATAAAAAACATTATTTTTGGTGTCAGTTTAGCTTATTTGGGAAATAGTCTAATCAAGGGCAATATAACAAGACCTTGATAAATAGTCGACTATTTTGATTGCATCTAAATTTCGACTGTATTTTATAATAAATTAATAATCTGATGAAAGCCCGAGAGCAAAGCTCGAGGGCTTTCATCTCTGATTATTAATACCAAAATAATGTCGAGTCAAATCAATAAATACAAGAGAAATTTTGCAGCAATAAAAATAGTAGCTTATTAATCAAGGTCGTGTTATATTTATGAAGATTATTTCTCGAATCCAATTCTTCATATCAGAGAGACATATTCACAAAATGAAACAATTTGGAATTATTTATTCAAAATATCAACAACAATCAACAGAATCCAAACAGAAACAGCACCAGCTTTATGAATTATCAATTGAAATTGAAAACACAATTATTATTTGTGACATTTCCACCATGCGTAATTTGTGACGTTTGTTTAGCTTTTGAGGAACTGGTAGTATTAACCGTTCATTCTGTTTTCTCAATCTGTTCAAAATACTCTGGTGATGTTGTTCATCCATCTGCAAGTGAGGTTGAATTGAAGAAGTACTAGCGTAGCCTGTAATTTGAATGAGTTGCTGCACTGGTACTCCGGATTCTGCCAGTTGAGAAACTGCAGTTGATCTGCAAGAATGATTGGTAATTTTCAATTGGTTCGTATCTAAACCCTTTGCTCCCAATTTAGTCCATTTTGAAAGTTCGTTTTATCCAACAATTCTCGTACCACAATGAGTTTCCTTTTTTCCAGAATAGATTTGGAGCTAGGAACAAACGTGGACATGTGAATCCTGGTCCTCTTTTTTCAATCAATTTTCTGAACAATATAACTGGACAGCGCTGTGGGTTTAGTTCATTTTTAGTAAGCCACTTGCTGTCTGTGCATTTATGGTTTCCTCCTTGACAGGTTTTTGTAAAAATTGGGTTGTATTCTATCCTACCTGATTCTTTACCATCATTCTGAATTTCAAATTTGAAATGTTCAATCAAAGTTGAACAACCTTCGCTATGCTAATTCTACTGAAGCCAAGTAGAAAAACAATTTTTAAAGTCCATATGGAGCTTTTTCTTCGCATTTGTCAATAATAGCAAACATATTTTCTATACTTAAGGCCGTTGAACTCCGTTTCCGTTTTTCCTGATGTTTCTGCAGTTCCCGTCTCATGGCATTACATGAGTCTCGAGAACTTTTGAATTCGCACGCTTCAAATGGATCTATTTTTATGTTATACTTCTTGAAATACAATTCTTGAAGAGTTTTAGCTGTAGAAATTCATATACACTTCACAGTATATTCTTTATAATCTTTCCCATTTTCCTTTCAAAATATCATTCAGTTCTGTGAATGATGTCGACTCATTTAGTCCATATTGACGATGCTCGCAAAATTTGATAAACTGCCTCCATACGCTATTTTTACTCCTCACTATATTATGAGGGTTTGTAGACTGGATTACACTATCTATTTCTTCGTTTTTGGTTTCGCCAAACCGAATCATTTTCAAACACTTCAACACGATTGATTCAATTTGACGTTTAAGATGTATTTATTTAAAGTAATGTCAGATGCACAGGCTGCTTGATGTAATTATCATGCTGAATAGTTGGTGACTATTGTGCACCATGCAAATAGTCGCTATGGTGCGTGTTGATTGGTCTTGTCAAACGGGAAACAAAAGTGTGATTGGATGATGACTGATATTTAACAGACAAAAGAAATAATCACAATATATCTCGGTCTATTATTTTTCAGGAAAAATTTGATCTGAAGATTGTTGCTTATAGGTAACTGCCCTCGACAAATTCAAAATCTCTCGCCTTCGACTCGAGATTTTGATCATGCAATTTGCTCGGGATATTACTCAAGCAACAATCTTTCGATCAGAAATTTGTCCGGCAAAATAATATTCCCTTGATACATTGTAACTGACAATATATTTGGAAAATAATAGTTTAAAAAAACTAAAAAACACGCTTTTTATAAAAAACCGAACTAAAAAATAAATAAATAATAGTTTAAAAAAACTAAAAAACATGCTTTTATAGAAAACCAAACTAAAAAAATAGAAAATAAGAAAAACTGTATTTTATTTTAAAAAAAAGCATGGGGTGCATGGTATCGCCTCGGCCTAGCTGTGTAATGTATTATATAATTATTGATACCATGCACCCCACGCTTTTTTTTTTAATAAAATACATTTTTTTCTTATTTTCGATTTTTTTAGTTTGGTTTTCTATGAAAGCGTGTTTTTTAGTTTTTTTTAAGACTATTATTTATTTATTTTTTAGTTCGGTTTTTTATAAAAAGTGTGTTTTTTAGTTTTTTTAAACTATTATTTATTTTCTACTTTTTAGTTTCGTTTATTTATAAAAGCGTGTTTTTAAAAAAAATTTAAACTATTATTTGTTCTAATCTACTATTAATTACTGATTACTATCAGTAACTGTAATTATTTTCCAAATCATCAATGTGTACAGCTGTATTAATAGTCAAATCTCGATTTTAAAAGTCATTCAAAGATATTAACGTTGTCAATATATACAGTGAGCCGCCATCATGAATTTTTCAATTTTCACGAAAGAATCATAATATTCGACTCCAAAAACCCCCACATACCAATTTTGAATAGAATCGGACCATAATCACAAAACTCGTCCACCATTTTGGAGCCGCCATCTTGAATTTTCCAATTTTCACGGAAGAATCATAATATTCGACTCCAAAAACCCCCACATACCAATTTTGTTTAGAATCGGACCATAATCACAAAACTCGTCCACCATTTTGGAGCCGCCATCTCGAATTTTTCAATTTTGACAAAAATAATCTCCGACCACGAAAACCCTCAGATATCAATTTTGAAGCGAATCCGACCATCATCACAAAACTCGTCCGCCATATTGGAGCCGCCATTTTTTTTTTCCACACGAAAATTTCTTAATGCATTGTCACCGGAATTATGTACACCTGCCAAATTTCAAATCATTCGGACGTCTGGAAGTGGGAAACTAGTAAATACTCAGAATTGTTTCTTTATATGATTCAACGTATGAAGCGAATCATAATGTCAACTACACATTGCCTTGTTTCAGGTGCCTTTTTAATACCGTACACCATTATGTTGATCTTCGGTGGCCTTCCTCTCTTTTACATGGAGCTCGCTTTGGGACAATTCCACAGGAGCGGATGCCTCACCATTTGGAAAAGGATTTGTCCGGCTTTGAAAGGTACAGTTGCTCGAACTTTTATCATGATTCGAAATTTTATCGATTACTTTTAAAGATTAATTGTGTTGTTATTCATTCAACAGTATTTGAAAGGACTAAATAAACTTAATTTTTGAAAGTTCGTATGAATGAGAAGAAAATCTCATTCTTCGAGGTCGTTGGAATCCTTCATGGACACCACATGGACCCATAACTCTCACATGGTGCCACTCCAGTATTTTTGTACCCTTCCAGGATCGAAGGATGCTCTGAGGAAGCTTGGTGCTTTATCGAAATTATAAACTTAAGGTTTTCGCCTTTGAAATGTCCCAAATACTGAAATAAAATATTAAGTCAGATTACACCCTATATATATATATATATATATATATATATATATATATATATATATTATATAAATACAGGGTGTAATCCAACCTCTTGCACACCCGTGAATGACGAGTTTATAATGTCATTTCATAACGCACTACAGTGGTTGAGAATCTGAAAAAAAAAGCATGTTTAATTCTTGGTAAAATTCGAAAGAAATTGGGTAGAGCCACCCGCCTAATTTCAGGTGACCTAGTTAAGATGAAAACGTTGGCAATTGTCGAATGCAATAAACATTTAACTCGACTTTTGAATAATGTAGAAAGTTGAACTGATTGTGAGGTAAATTTACACATTGCAGGCTGCCTGAGATATTCAATTTCAAAGTGAAGAAAACAACTAACCTTGTTATATCCAAACTGGTGATAAAGTCAGAACTAATTGACTCCATACTCTGCTTTGAGGTACTTATTATAATTATCACAGTCACTGGAAAGTAACAAACGACCAAACACTATTGAAAAGGAAAACATTCGCATTCGCATTGTTTTGAAAAATAATATCACGACCACTGTAGTGTTCATGATCTCCTATCACTGTTACTTGAAAACGAATGTAACCCTTAGGCTCTTACTCTTTCGACTAAAATAAGTAAGCAACAGCCGTTCACGAATTTAGAATTTTGACTGAACAAGGACTAGAGACCGTTCTCCATCCCTTGCCATGATGACAGTTCTCAAAAATGGCCGAGAAAAGAATTTTGGATCAGAATTTGGAAAAAAAAAAAATCCATAGAGGATGCAGCTTTCACTACCCAGTATGGATTGCTAAGTAGCCCATCGCTCCAGGGAGTGCCTGGGACGTTTGAAGCGCAAGGGACCACTGTAGTGATTCAGACATTCAGAACACGTGAACTGAACACTGTTGCCAAGCAAGATTCTCGCATGCACGGTTTACAAGCTGCCTACGAACGAATGTTTGTTAGATTCTACTAGTGTTTTCTGATTGGCTGGTGAATGAAAGATCCTAATCAGCAACACGATGGTGCTGCAATGCATAACCATGATATAGTACGAGATTTTTTAGATCAATCCTATCCTAATCGTTGGATATGCAGGGGAGGTACTATTCCTTGGCCCCGAAATCCCCAGACCTTACTCCTATAGATTTTTTCTTTGTGGATACGTGAAGGAAAGAGGTTCAGAGATCGTTCAACTGATGGAGCAATGCTTGCTAGAGTTCGGGGCTCATTCACTAGAATTTCTATATGACGTTGGTTTTGACAATTTGACTTATTTGAAATCAATTTTGTTTTTATTCTATAGGGTGTTCGTATGAAGAATGCAATCTATATAAATCATTGAATATTTCTAACACACCCGCTCGGTACAGCGCTGAACCGAATGAAGTGCTGTACCAGGTTTATCAACAGTCAATATAGTCTAATCGACAAGTTGAAAATGGTCTAAAATAGAGATAATATGAAAAAAAGTGGCATTTCGTTTTTTGCCAATATTTCATAAACTATCAATATTTAAGAAATTTCAAAAAAAGATTCTGAAAGAGGAGGAAATTTCCTATTCGAAACACTATAAATAATTTATTCCTGTTGGAAATTTTACTTAAAGTTAATTTTTCAACAAGTTAAACGATTATTAATTAACAAAATTTTCTCGAACTTCTGTCTTAATTCTAAATGGAAAAAAATATTTAAATAATTGTCGTAAAAATGTTTCGCTTCGTAGAGCCTTCCTTATATACATACTTAACAAGATCACGCCATAAAAGTTAAAAAAATATTCATAATTTGTTTATAATAATTTTTGTACTTGAACAAAAACAAAAAAATCCAAGTAATGTTGTTGTTTTTTTTCCTCAATCATCATATTATCCTTTTTTTATTAATACAAGCTATAAATTGATTTGCAAAAAAAAATTTCCCGCCATTTGTTGATAATTTTTTTATAAACAAATTGATTATTTCAATATAAAAGAAATTTTTTTTCACTACTTCATTATATTACAAATATTATGATTTTTGAAAAAAATAATTCCTTAATAACAATTTTTAATTGTTTATAATAGTTTTTTTATATTTCTATTGTTGACATAATTAGTTGAGATTTTTTTTCTCTAAAAATCATAATTGACGGTCCTCTATGAAGTAACAGAAAAAATTTTTTTTTTATCAACAATTTCATTGTTTATTAACTTACCAATTTGTTATAAACAATTTTTAACTTTGTTAGATTTTTTTTTTGAAACTTCTAAAATTTAAAAAAACAACCATATATAACAAAGTATAGAAAACATTTTTTCCAATTTTTTATTTTGGGAATTGGAATTGGGAAAAATTGGAAATTTTTTTTTTCTATACTTTGTTATATATGGTTGTTCCTGTAAATTCTAGAAGTTTCAGAGAAAAAATCTAACAAAGTTAAAAATTTGTTTATAACAAATTGGTAAGTTAATAAACAATGGAATTGTTGAAAAAAAAAATTTTCCTTACTTTATAAAGGACTGTCAATTATGATTTTTAGAAAAAAAAAATCTTACCTAATTATGTAAACAATAGAAATATATAAAAAAATATTATAAACAATTAAAAATTTGTTTATAACAAATTGTTAAGTAAAAATAAAAAGGAATTGTTGAAAAAAAAAATTTTCCTTACTTTATAAAGGACTGTCAATTATGATTTTTAGAAAAAAAAAATCTTACCTAATTATGTAAACAATAGAAATATATAAAAAACTATTATAAACAATTAAAAATTGTTATTAGGATTTTTTTTTCAAAAATCATAATATTTGTAATATAATGAAGTTGTGATTTTTTTTTAAATATTGAAATAATCAATTTGTTTATAAAAAATTATCAACAAAGGCGGGAAAAATTTTTTTCTTGTATTAATAAAAAAACGATATGATAATTAAGGAAAAAAAATTTTTTTTAACAACATTACTTGGATTTTTTTGTTTTTATTCAAGTACAAGAATTATTATAAACAAACTATGAATATTTTTTTTATTTTTATGGCGTGATCTTGTTAAGTATGTAAATAAGAAAGGCTCTACGAAAAATTTTTACGACAATTATTTAAAAAAAAAAATCCATTTACAATTAAGACAGAAGTTCGAGAAAATTTTGTTAGTTTAACAATCGTTTAACTTGTTGAAAAATTAACTTTTAAGTAAAATTTCCAACGGGAATAAATTATTTATAGTGTTCAAAATACACCATAATTCTAAATAATGGAGATAGAGTTCCGGGAGCTGGGAGTTTTTTATTGGAAATTTCCTCCTCTTTCAGAATCTTTTTTTGAAATTTCTTCAATATCAATAGTTTATGAGATATTGGCAAAAAACGAAATGCAATTTTTTATGTGCTAATACACGCTTTTGGCACATTTTTCTAGGCGTTATTCCGGATCCAATGAGCTATCACACATAATTTTAAGAGCAGTATCTCTATTTTAGACCATTTTCAACTTGTCGATTAGATTAATAAGGCAAGTTTAGTTACATGCCTTTCGAAGATACCATTGATTGTATAGTACTGTGATACATCTAAAAGACTCATTATTGTTCATATCCGATAAGACAAGCAGAGACATTTTCACAAGATGATATGTTTTATTTTTTATTAACGGCTCGGTTTAACAAATTATTTCGCTGTGATAAAATATTATATTTACTAACGAGTGTGGAAAGTGGTACTTTATAGTAAATTCGTAGTCAATGAGTTTTTCTGAACTACTTTCTTTTTAAACTGAAGTATCCTTTTTATCTTCTAGTAGGCAACAAAGTACAGTTTTCCGAAAATCAGTAAAAAATATGAATGAAGAATCGAAAAAAAGTAAAAAAAATATATAAACGTTAAGATGATGTATAACGGCTGATTCAATAAGAAGTAATAAATAAACAGTACGGAAAAGTAGAGTGTACAATCAATATAGGACACTATTTTATCTATATGCACGCAATAATATGCCTATACCTACGAAATATACTTGCTTGTAGAATATAAAAAAACTCAACTTCATAAATTTCGGATATAGATATGACTAAATTGTTGACATAATTATGTATTTGATGTAAAAAATAAATGAAATTTATTAAATTGAGTTTAACAGGTACAAATACAATACGAAAAAATATTTAATACATCATAACCTTAGTCAGTTTCACTGTAACTGTCACTATCGTCATTCAAGTTAACAACAATTTTTTTTCTGGCAACTTGATCTATATTTAAATTTGATTTTTCTACTATTTAACCGACGAAACCAAAAAGGAGGAGGTTTCACTGCCACTGTCACTATCGTCATCCAAGTTCACAACAATTTTTTTTTCGCAACTTGATCTATATTTAAATCTGATTTTTCTACTTTTTAACCGACGAAACCAAAAAGGAGGAGGTTCTCTAGTCGACGCGAATATTTTTTTTATGTATGACCACGCATAACTTTTTACTGAGACGTCCGATTTCGATAATTCTTTTTTCAGTGGATAGGGTGTACTTCGAAGTTGGTCCCGTCCAAATATAAAAGATGAAATCTACCCCTAAGGGCTCTGAATTCTGGTCCGTTAACCGATTCTATCAGGCATAACTTTGTACTGGGTTCTTCGATTTGGATGATTCTTTTTTAATTAGATATGGTATACCTTATAGTTGAGCATATTTGGATTACGAATGGAATTATACACCCTTACGGGTAGAAACATAGGGGATAATTGATTTTTCACTTGTGAACATTGGCACACATATCTAGTTGACAATGACAGATCGCTATTGTCACTATTTTTGTTCTCCTACATCCGTCACAACCATTATATTCTATGAGAGGATGGAATTATATACGAAGTAATGAAATAAACTAACCAGAACAACAAAATAATTTATATTATAACAAATAGTAAAAGTAGATAATCATATTATTTAACTGGTAATAGTTGAAGTAAGGTGGGTAAGTAAGTATTTTGGAAGTAATAAAAAAACAAGTAGGTAGAAATTAGTAGGTTTCAGCCACAAAAAAATTGAAAAAAACCTTTTTAACAAAAAATTAAACTGACGAAATACGGAACTGAAAAGTAAAAAATTAAATAAACCTTCTTAGTCTCAATAACTAAGCTCCTACGCTAATGTAAGTAACTAATTTTGAGTCGGCGCCAAACGAATTAGGTAAGGCGGAAAATGATGACATCGAGTTTCGCGGTGACATTCTGATAATTGTTTTGAAGTGATTCAATTAACTTCGTTGATTGTTCGTTTGGCGCCGACTCAAAATTAGTTACTTACATTAGTTTAGGAGATTAGTTATTGAGACTAAGAAGGTTTATTTTATTTTCACTTTTCAGTTCCGTATTTCGTCGATTAAATTTTAAAAATTTTTTAATTTTTTGACTGAATCAAAGCTATCAGAGATGAATTTAAAGTTGGCGAAACATTATTCCACCTTACCGATGCTTTCAGCTCATGCCATATGTGTTCAATTGGATTGAATATTTATGCAATGGTATGGAGGAAGTACCCATTTCTTCTGCCAATGTGTCATAATAATTTTGTTTTTTTATTGAAAATGATTTAATTATTTCCGGCAATTGTTTTTTTGTATAATAATCTTCAAAATATATATTTAATCAGTTTTTTTCATTTTGAATCCGTTTCGTGAAATGCATTTTTCGAGTGTCTCACGGCAACACTCTATTCCTGTGTCATCTTTTTTCAATCTTTGCATTAAAGTCTTTGAAGTTGAGACCATTTTTTCCTTACATGTCATATAGGTACCTATTTTTCGACGAATTATATCCACATCATACACGTATAGGCTTATTTACTACACGCCACACTGTCCTGCATGTTAAGGCTGCAAACTTTATAAAAAATCACAGTTTTAAAACCACAAATCAGCATGGAAACTTGGGCATGTTCCAATTATTTTAAGAAAATTAGTTTGGACAAAATGAACCAACTTGTGATATCTGTGAAGTGAAACTTACTGTAGAACATATTATAGTGCAATGTCCCATATTCCAAATTCAGAGAGACACATTTAATATATCAAATAACCTGAAAGAAATGTTAGACTATAGTAACAGCAACAACATCATCTCATTTTTAAATACTTTAGATCTGATCAGAAAATTATAATGTTATTATCAACTCCACCGCAAATGACCCAAAGGGTTGACGCGAGTACTTGAAATAATAATAAAAAAAATAAATAATATAATCCAAACCTAATATAAAATTACTCATAATTGTGAAATTACGTTGACAAAATTCAATTCGCGCATGAAAGTGTAATATACGAGATTATTCACGTATTTTTAAATCCGTAACTGGAGTCCCTGAACCCTTTCCTATGCATTATCACACCCCGAACAATAGGCCATTATTAGATAATGGGATTAGCATTTATAATGAGTCTCTTAGATCTGTGGCAAGATTATACTTAGGCTCTTCTCACTTGACCATCACGTGCTTTCGTCACTTCGATAATTGTATCCCCTTCTTCTAAAGGACGGACTTGCTTATTCCATTTTGAACGTAGTAAAAGTTCTGGGATATATTCAGCAACAAATCGACGCCGACATGTATACGCAAACTGCCCTCGATATAAATAGTTGAATTTAGAACCTTTGCATACGTTATATCGACATTTGAAAAAACAGAACTTAGTTGTTTATCTTATTTTGGTTTGGTACATCCTGTATAAACATAGAAATAGTTTTTGAATATGCCTCATTTTCAGACCTATCGTTTAAAATAAATCAAGTCGATAGCTTGCACAGAAAAAAGTTATGGAGCTTGGACGCACTCCTGGGATACCCTATGTGTATTGTGAATACAATCGCTACATCGAGTCGACAATTATTATCACTTTCAATTGGCATTTTAATGTTGTTTCATTTATTGGGTACTGTCAGTCAAATTTATAGAGATTTAACGAAACTAAGGCCCGATTTCACCACAAGACAGATAAACGGCGTTTTACTAAACTCCGTTCTCACTAAACTCAGATTTTAATCTTGATAAGCCTCGATCCAGTTTCACCGACACAAACAGACGAAAGCTATTGAAACTTGGTTTAAGGACAGTCAAAAGCTGGCAACATAGTAAAATATGTACGTAACTGTCATTTTTGCATAGATCTCGTTGTTTTGTAGAGGAGCCAAAGCCAAGTGACAATATAACCTAAAAATTGAAAACCGATAACTTTCGTGTTTGGCTCATGTTTTGTGATATCTTTGTGGGTGTTCGGTGTTCAAAGTTTAGTTTTTGAAGAAACTTGATAAAAGTGACAATATCTTCTACAATAAATTTCAAGTTGGAATGTGATATAATTCATCAAATAAATTCTCTTTGGACTCATTCGGCACTCCAGCTTATTGAATAAATTGGTACAACATATTTCCTTTACCAGAATGAAAATGTCTGGAACAAACTCTACCATATTTCGTTAATTTATCAGACCAGTCTTCTCGTTTGATGGCATGTATCTAGGCTACTTGCCTTCTCTGGGAGATTTCACAATGTTTTCTATTTCTTACAACAGCAGATGGAATTCTGATAACAGGGTCGAAAATACAAACATGTACAATTTACCTGGAAAATCGTATTCGGCCGTCTTTTGATGCATTTTTATTGCATTCCACAACAGAACAATATGAAGGCATGGTCATCTACGAATTAAACAATAACACATGTCATCCAACTACTGAATTATTTTTGAAATAGGTAAAAATGTTCAATTCTCCAACATAAACAAATCGGAAAAGTAAGGTTGTTTTACCTCCAATGTCAACCATCTGTCAAACGTGCACGAAACCAATGAACTAAACGTCGTTCAACTTCGTAACTGGCCAAATTCAGCCCGTTTTAAATGGAAACGCCATTTAGAACTAAACGCGGTTTATAGTTCCTGGTGAAATCCAATATGACGTGTAGAAAGCTTAATCTGAGTTTAATTTGAACAAAACTCGTTTAAAGAGGTTGGTGAAATCGGGCCTGAATTTGGCCAGTTACGAAGTTAAACGACGTTTAGTTCATTGGTTTCGTGCACGTTTGACAGATGGTTGAAATGGGAGGTTAAACAACCTTACTTTTCTGATTTGTTTATGTTGGAGAATTGAACATTTTTACCTATTTTGAAAATAATTCAGTAGTTGGATTACATGTGTTATTGTTTAATTCGTAGATGATCATGCCTTCATATTGTTCTGTTGTGAAATGCAATAAAAATGCATCAAAAGACGGCCGAATACGATTTTTCAGGTAAATTGTACATGTTGTATTTTGACCCTGTTATCAGAATTCCATCTGCTGTTGTAAGAAATAGAAAACATTGTGAAATCTCCCAGAGAAGGCAAGCAGCCTAGATACATGCCGTCAAACGAAAAGACTGGTCTGAAGAGTTAACGAAATATGGTAGTTTGTTCCAGACATTTTCACTCTTGTTAAGGAAATATGTTGTACTAATTTATTCAATAAGCTGGGTGCCAAATGAAGTCCAAAGAAGGAATTTATTTGATGAATTATATTTTCACATTCCAACTTGAAATTCATTGTAGAAGATTGTCACTTTTATCAAGTTTCTTCAAGAACCGAACACCCACAAAAATATCACAAAACATGAGCCAAACACGAAAGTTATCGGTTTTCAATTTTTTGGTTCTATTGTCACTTGGCTTTGGCTCCTCTACAAAACAACGAAATCTATGCAAAAATGACAGAAACGTACATATTTTACTATGTTGCCAGCTTTTGACTGTCCTCAAACTAAGTTCCAATAAACTCGGTTTAGCTTTCGTCTGTTTGTGTCGGTGAAACTGGATCGAGGTTTATCAAGATTAAAATCTGAGTTCAGTGAGAACGGAGTTAGTAAAACGCCGTTTATCTGTCTTGTGGTGAAATCGGGCATAAGTCACCCTCAACAAAACAAACCCCTTCTCGGTGCAGATCCACGAATCTATCATTCAAGGAAAAACCCGCTACCCCAATTTAACCCCAAACGCTGAAACAATAGCCTCCAATCTCGCGGAGAGCAGCATTCGCAATTGAAATTTTTTCCATAAATATTTAAGCACTGTCCATCACTATCAGCCACCATACCTTCATTTATACAGCGGGAGCGTCAAAGATAAACTGCTTAATGAATTGAACATGAGCCAAATTACGCGTTTCAATCCTAACTAAAAGGTTTCTGTTGTTTGCTGCATCTTCAACTCCGCACTTCGCACTCTGGACTAAATCACTCTCTCGATTTGAAATTCTGATCATTTCCTCCTCTGGCAATCTATATTTTCCAATGGTGATTATCATTCAATAAGTCGATTGGGTAAGTGTTGGGAGTTGTTAGGGAATCGGTGCTGAATATATTTTCAATGTTAAAAAGAGATTTGAGTTATTTCGAGATCTGAGGGCCGATGTTTTCGACGATATACGAAACAGTTTAAATTCACTTGTATTATCAATAGTAATATAACGAGTGCAATGGAAATTATCGATGAGTGCAAATTTGTAAAAAATTATTGATATATTTCCATTGCACGAATTGTATTTTATGAGAGAATTTCATAAATAAAAAATGTAAGTTTTTCGTATACCCTCGTAAGTAAGTATAAAATGCTTATTTTAAGTTGATACTGTACTGTGCAATTATCCGATAATCGTGCACTAGTGCACGATTATCACGTAATCACATTCTGATTGAACAATTAAAACATGTCAGTTTATTGTTGGAATGTCAGTTTTGTCAGATGAATGAAATTCTCACTTATAATCTCCCTAGAGCATAAATTATTACCGATTTTTTTTAAGTACATGCATTTTTTGAAAATTTTCTTTTAAAATTCACGTACGAGACAAATTTCCCGCAATTAATTCAAGCACGTGGGGGATTCGGTAAGAAAATTTTATACCGGAATTATATTTAAATAGAAAACATTTAGTAAATATTTATTTTGACGTTATTCACAAATAAATAAAAGGCTGTGCGTAATGGGAGTTTTGGGGAAGATTTTTTTCTGATTTTCTCCGTTCCCTAGTTAAATAAAAAAATACAATTTTCTTACTAGGTTTCAGGGAAATGTTAATATTGACTAAAAATAAAAGTGGATATGTTCGTATTGCGGGAGATATTTTTTGATTTTCCCCGTGCCCTAGTAAACTAAAATATATAATATCAGATACATTTTTATATAAAATTGATTGTTTTCATACAATTTTCTTACTGGGTTTCAGGGAAATGTCAATATTGATTAAAATGAAAGTGGATGTTCGTATTGCGGGATATTTTATTTTTATTTTTCCCGTGCCCTAGTAAAATAAAATTTATAATATCAGATACATTATTATATAAAAATAATTAATTTCATATAATTTTCTTACTAGGTTTAAGGGAAATGACAATATTGACTACAAACAAAGGTGATATACAGCAAAAAATATATAACATATATACTTAAATATTTTCCATATTCTTTTAGGTTTAATTCTAAGAAAAATTAATATTAGCGGTAATAATTTGTTTTTTAAATAATTCAGGAAATCGGGATATTTTATTCTTTATTCTAAATAGAATGTTGTTGGCGTATGTAGCCGGTAAAAAAAAATATTTTGTAAAGTTAGCCATGGATTTGACATTCACTACTCCTGACAATCAATATTTTATTTGTGGCATCATAAGTTCCTCATAACATTGTATACAATCATAAGTTAGTAAAAAAGTGATAATAAAATGAACTTTCAATCGTACGAATTGAGTTCCTTTTGCAAAGAATCACAGCACATTAAAATGTACCATAAACATGTAAAATATCTAACATACCTAGTGGAAGAATATGGATTAAATCCTGAGCAAGAAAACTTATTTAAAGAGATTAGCAACATTCTGCGTGATATTGTGCCTTCTTTCGGACACAAATCTAATTCTCAAAGAAATAAACTGGTGTCTCAGTATTATTTTTATTTTATGAAACACAGGCATATTGTTAAAAAAAACACCGGTTCTGTGTTTTATTCACCACTTAGGAAAGAGGAGGTAGAAGTGAAATTCTTGAAGAATTTAAAATTAATTAATGATATTATAGAATGTACACATTAATAAATTGTTGTAATATTTCCAACTTATAAAGTAAGTAAATAAAAAATATTGTTAAGATTATTTTTGTCTATTTATATGATAGCTGTCATGTGCCGGGAAATTTTCATTTATTAATTTTACGTTTACAAGCTAATGTGGATAAAACAATTTCAGAAAATTTGCTGGTTACCATAGTAACAATGCCGAAATAAAGCATCTGATTGGTTAAAAATGACTGGTATAAAATTTTCTATCAGAATATCCCATCAGTTTATTCTAACATCAACCGTAGCAAAAGTGAAATCCTGGATCTTGTAAAATATTCATTGACGAACTTTGACGGTCGGACAATCTATTTCGGTGATCGAGAGAGCGAAAAAATGACACAATAATAATGACTATTTTCCTCATACTATTTCCGCCAATGATCTGTCAGCATTTTTCAAATTTTGACCAGTACTGTCAAAATTTGCAAATCATCCCTTGGGTTTTTTTTTTCGATAATATCTTTTGTAAACATACTTCCGTAATTGATTTTCGTAGTTAAGATAAAAGAACTCTGGACATATGTTTGTCATCTGACGTTGAATTTTTGAAAGTGTCAAAATGAGTCGTTTTGGTACAAGTTCATTTCAACCACCGGCAACTAATCCTAGTCATTCTGTTATTTAGCAGAATTGTACTTTTCATTGTACAAATTTCCATTCTAATCCTAATATGTAATTCAAAGTAATAAAATATATTATTTTTGGTGTCAGTTTAGCTTATTTGGGAAATAGTCTAATCAAATATATCTCGGTCTATTATTTTTCAGGAATTTTTTTATCTAAAGTAACTTCCCTCGACAAATTGAATGACAAAATGTTGATCATGCAATTTGCCTCGGTTAATCAAGCAACAATCTTTCGATCAAACATTTTTCCGGCAAAATAATATTCCCTTGATATATTGTAACTGATTATTTTTTGACATTTCTAGAAACCAATGGAAACTTTCAATTCAAATTGTTCATGTACGTTTTGGCCAATCAAAACATTATTATAGTGGTAATATTCTACCTAGAAAATTGCCGGTGGAATAATTTGAGATATTTTGTTTTATTGTCTGACAACGACAGACTAAACTAAATAAAAGCTTGTAATCTTTTATTTAGTTTAGTCTGTCGTTGATCAAATCTTGCAAGTTAAATTTGACCCACTTCTAATCGGCCGATTGATTTGAAATTTGGCAGGTGTACATAATTCCGGTGACAATGCATTATGAAATTTGTGAAGGAGAAAAAACAAAATGGCGGTTCTATTATGGCGGACAATTTTTGTGATTATGGTCCGATTCTATTCAAAATTGGAACTCCTATTTTCGGGGTCGGAGATTATGATTTTTTTGTCAAAATTCAAAAATAAATTAGGTAGAAATCACTAAAGTAGTTATTTAACATCATAATTACTGAAAAATAAAAATAAATAGACGAAAAAAATAAAATTAAAACAAGCTTTCGTTAGTTGTTAATGAAAACAGAACAAAGAGTTAACTTTTATTCAAAAAAATAATTTATTTCATTGTTTGAGATCAAACAACTGCTGTTACAATTTTCTTACGTGCTTTTGCCTCCTGAATACGAATCTGAAAAACGCGCCGTTTCTGAGCCTTTCTATCGAAAAAATCATCCTTCTTCAATAGGTACACATATTATCTGACCTCTCATCACAACAAATGAACAAATAAACAAACAATCTAACCTCAATCTGAGTCAGGTGTGAGTAAGGATGTAGTGTCGAAGAAGGATGATTTATTTGATAGAAACGGATACTTTGTACGGAATTGTGCCGGAAATGGGTGATTTATTGTTTGCAGTTTAAGCTGATAGAAAGAAGGAAGCATTGTGAGTGACTTTTGGGCGAAAAAACAGTACTTGAGAATGTGGGATCCAAAACCAAAAAAGGCCTCCAACTTAGAAACGGTATGAGACCTAACCTAAATTTACAATAATCTCATCTTTCACATAATATATATATATATATATATATATATATATATATATATATATATTATTTTTCTTAAGGAAGAAAACAATAATTCATAAGAATGAGCAATACAAAATAATATTCACAAACGTATGCCCTAACATATATTTATACTAATAAGAAAAGCAATGACTCCAATAATTCCAATTTTCTTATATCCGAAAAAATATTTCACTCTAGAATCCTTATGCAGTTTATAATGATTCCCATTGGGATTATTCTGCAAGAAGTTGCAGATGTCATTAAATTGTTTGAATTCACAAGCGAATCCCGTTTTTTTAGTGTAGTTGCACTGAGTTTTTTCTTTTCACTTTTCTCAGTGTGGCTAGAAGTGGGATTCAAGGTTTCTAATTTTTGACCCTAGAACATCAAAGTGCCGACGCATTCTTTCGCTTCTGTGTGGATATATATTCTGTGGCTGTGCATTCATTACTCTGTAAACAGAACACTGTGACTTAACACAGTTATAGGTTGATCGTAGTAATGTACAACTGTACGAGTATTTTTTAATTCTCAATATTTTCCTACATTTTTTAATGAATCATGAAAATTATGAAAACGTGTCGAGATATTCTTGATCCTCCATCAAACGTACTCAAGAGTATATTTTTATGCAAATTCCTAATTGTAATTTGATGTTTTGAATTCATATCGAAAACGTTAGCTTTCAACATTGAATGATTTCACCTACCGTTGACGATCTTCTTGGTCGATAGTTAACTTGGTAACACAAGAATATCATTTATTAGGTATATAAAAATCTGTATTATTCAGATAACACAAGTGTTGCAAAAATAAAAATAAAATGAATTCCTAATGTCCACATTGTAACATAGTTTGCCAATTATTATACTGCCACCAATTGGTAAAATGAGTTGTCTGCCCGATTCGCAAAACTTTTGCTTTTTTTGGTAGAGTACAAGTACGAAAATATTTTTCTTTTTTTTAAACATTTCCTTTCATTAAATTAAAAAACCATTTTTTTTTAAAAAAAAATTTTTCGTTTGACGCAAGAGGTTGCAAATTAAAACTCTTGTCAAAAACATTATTTTAGTTATTTTTTCGAGTTTGCAGAACTTTTGGAATTTTCATCGAAAAATTAAGACTAACAACAATTTTTTTTCGATAAAACAGACATTTGCGTTTTGTATTAGTGGTTGCAAATTTATCAGAGGATGTAAATTGCTATTTTTCAAAACTTCGAAAGTTTGCAGAACTTTTGCAAATTTTTCCGCACTAATAATGTGAAAATTCACTAAATTTTTAACATCTTCCGTTCAGAAAAAAGGTTGCAAAATCAAACTACATATCATATGAAAATCCTCTTCACGCTACTGAAGTTTTGAAACTTTTGTAATTATTATTAAATTTCGGGAAAATCAAGTCTATCTCTACTGGCCTACATGCTTTACAATCTGATTCACATCAGTATCATACGATATCGGAAAATTTGTTAAGAAAGCCAAGATACAGACTTTCCTTGTCCAAAAAAAATCATCTGTATTTACATTTTTATAACAAACTACCTGAAGCGATAAGAAGGCTGAATTTTAAACAACGCGTTAAATATTTTATACTGAAGAACTGGTTTCACTCGGAAAATGAGTTTCTAATCTATGCATTCACGAACGAGGATTTGTGAAAAACACTCAACCATTTGGGCTTCGATTTATCTTATTCAAGTCGAATTGTGTTTTGTCTTTTGACAAGAATGTTAACTTGGTTATATTTGTGTTTCGATTAGGTATTAACTCGGTGATATAAGTTGTAACTCTTAGATATAGAAATAATTTTTATTTTGAATAACCTACAAATGTATTCAAAATATGTAATGTAGTCAATAAACTCAGTCGAATAGTATCATTACCTATTTTAAATTTACTGAATGATTTTTTTTCAACACCCTGTATCTTGGAATTTTGTTACTTCGGGTCGAAAATTGTCACTTCAGAGTAACAGTTCACGATGTTTAGAAAACCCTCTACGCCTTCGTAGATTTTTTAATTGAAAACTGAAATCGTTAATTTTTAATTATTTATTATGTATTCTTTTTATCTTCCATGAATGTTTTGATGTTATTTTCGTTTTTAAATGCTCTCATAGATTTTCGCTCTGAGCAACAATTTCTTAATTTGTATTTGTTGCCCTTAACAAAACCAAAATCAAAATTGTGGCGGAAATGAAATTACAATCCTTAGGGTGGGTATCAAATGAAATTCGCTTAGTAGTTCTGAACTTTTCCGTAAGCACTTTGAATCGCTGTTTCAACATGTAATTACTTCAATGGATTCTTTTCAAAGGATCGACGACAATCGAGTCAATTAAGTTTGCAAACAAACGAATCCACTTGAGCAAACTTGCGCTTGGATTCAAAATCAATTGAGTGGAACGCGGTTTCATAAAAAATCACTAGATGCTGAGGCCTCGTCATCATTGGCCTCATTCGGGCCTTCTTGATCGAATTCCGGAAGGAAGAGCTGCGGACTTCCTTTGAGTCATGAAATACGGGGTGTTAAGAAATAAATATAAAACTTGGGGAGTGTACGGTATTTGTAAGAACACAGCAAGCACAAACATCCCTGGGAGGTTTTGAAAATGTAGGCATGGGGATGTTTTTTTTGAGTCGCAATATGCAGTTCCCAAAGAGGACTTTAAAGGATGTTGGAAGTATTGTATTTGTTCTTCTGTGGTATTTCTTTGTATGCCTATACTGAGAGGTAATGGCGAAGTCAAAAAAATGTTAACGTGTGGATGTTCTTTCTAGACATAACATAGTTTGCCTTGAGAGGTCCATCCCGGATATTGAATATACATTTATTGTCCAGTTTTATAATGATTCTAAACAATTTTTTTTAATAACTTGAATATTTCACACAACAAATAGTAAACAATTTCATGTGAATTAAAAGATAGAATATTTATATTTTACGACTCCCCACTTTCAACCATTCATTTCATTTTGTATTCCTTCATTTTAATACCAAGACTTCCTATTTTACACACAACAAAAACAGCATTCTTAATTTTTCACAAGCAAATGAAACCAATATTATTCATTTTAATAAAAACCAATGTCCAAATGACCTCTCCACTAAATTTCTGCTTTCATTTTAAAATTCCCGTCATGTCACAATTTGGTCATTCAGTGTGGTAAACCTGATAAACCTCGCAGAACAACACTGGACTGTATGGCACATAGAATACTGTGAAACGTTGGTTGAAGTTTCTTTTTTTAATTGAAGTGTAGTGAACATTACCAATTATACAGTGCCAGGCATAAAGTTCGCAGCATATGGAAAACTTTTTTATTATTGATTTCTCAAAAAAAATCATTTGTGATAAAAACCTCTGCTTCATCCCAAACCTGAAATGCAAACACCAAAATTGAATTTTATACGATCCTATACGAGAGAGATAGAAAAGCATGCTTTGTTTTACCAAAATAATATGATCCCATCACTTTATTTCTCACGGTAGAATGCAAATTCATGGAGAAATATTGTTCAAAATCGAATGTTGATCCAGAAATTCGAATTGCTACCTATGAGCAATTTCATATTTCAACTTTTTTCCCATTTTTTCCTCATCGCCCTGTACAACATAGGGAATATTATGCTGAATGTGTTCTCATTTCTCCTTCCCCTCACAAAATCACATTAATTGAATTATGTGACGGAATTTTACAAAATATTGCTGCAAATAGCAAATAAAACTGAATTGTCTCCAAGGTATGTTGCCAGAATGAAAATGAATTTATTTTCACACTACGAATAACATTTTTTAAGACAATCGGGAATTGTAAAATATGACAATTTTTGTATAGTTTTTTTTTTAATCAAGACACCAGAATGCATCTACAATATTTTATTGAATTTTTTGCAGCATTCAACGTATAAAATTAAGGTTTTAATCCACCAGAAAAAATTATTCACGTATTATTTATGAATTTGGAAATATCGTAAGTTGTTACATTTGACTTCGATAGCAATACCCAGCTTCCATAGTTCCATTTTGTTCTTTGAATTTTTCTGTAAATGATTGAGTTACAGAACATCTGCCGATCACAGTTGGCTTTGAAAACAAATTCATTTCTAATTGTAAAAAAACCATTTTTGACACATTGAGAATAACTCACAAATATGTAGAGTAATTTCAGTAGTTTTTCAATTCAATCATGGCTGCTCGACTAAGAATACAGGAGAGAGTGGAGATTGAAATGATACATGGTGACAATTATCATGCTTGTCTCTACACCGCAAATATTTTTAATGAAAGACATCCAGGTAAAAAGGTTCATAATTCGACAATTACAAGAATTTTGAAAACATTCAGGGAATCTGGATCGTTTCAAAAAATACAAAGTGACACATAAACGACCGATAACTGAAAATGAAGAAACTGTTATGAATATTGTGGTGTCTACGATTGAAAATCCAAGAATGTCATTATCGCAAAGAGGAGAAAATCTTGGTATATCGGATCGATCAATGAGAAGAGTTCTAGGTAATAATAAATTCAAACCGTATAAACCAAATACACACTTATAAACCGAGAGATCCGGATAATCGCTTGGATTTCTGTTTCTGGTTTCAGTCTATGATGGGAGATAATAGACAGTTTCGAAAAAAGTTCTTTACAGTGACCAGTCAACCTTCACATCAAATGGGGTAGTCACCTCCCAGAATTGAAGGTGGTGGTCAGATAATAATCCCCATTTTAGGATACAATGTAGAGACCAATATCACTTCAAAGTTAACGTCTGGTGCGGAATTCTTAATGACCTTATTGTTGGACCAGTATTTTTCAGACAACCACTAAATTCTGAAAAATACTTAAGAATGCTGCAGACGTTTCTCTCCGATTATTTAGATGATATTCCTCTGGACATGAGAGCTGGAATGTATTTTCAACAAGACGGTGCACCCGTTCATTCTACGCTAGAAGTGAGAAGGTGGTTAAACGGAACATTTCCAAATCGATGGATTGGAAGATATTCTAATAACGCTTGGCCCGCCCGGTCACCGGACCTCACTCCTTTGGATTTTTTTTATGAGGATATCTCAAACAGAAGGAATTTTCAAGGACACCATTTCAAAATATACGTCATTTGGAGAATACTATCAGGGATTGTATTCGGGGAATAGCTCCCCAGATACTAAGAAATGTTCATGATGCACTGCACCGCCGTACTATGCAGTGTATTGAGAATGGATGACTCCACATAGAATAAAGCATAGGACATATTTGTTTAAAAACATGTTATTTGTATTGTGAAAATAAATTAATTGGCATTCTGGCATCATACCTTGGAGACAATTCAGTTTTATTTACTATTTGCAGCAAGATTTTGTGAAATTCCGTCACATTCAGAGAGTGATATCGTCATCATCATCAGGGCGATGAGGAAAAAATGGGAAAAAAAGTTGAAATATGAAATTGGTCATAGGTGGCTATGATTCGAATTTCTGGATCAACATTCGATTTTAACAATATTTCCCCATGAATTTGAATTCTGCCATGAGAACTAAAGTGATGGGATAATATTATTTTGAAAACAAAGCATGCTTTTCTACCTCCCTCGTATAGAGTCGTATAAAATTCAATTTTGGTGTTTGCATTTCAGGTTTGGGATGGAGCAGAGGTTTTTATCAGAAATGATTTTTTTTGGAAATCAATATAAAAAAGTTTTCCATATGCTGCGAACTTTATGCCGGACACTGTATAATAGACGTTTTTGATATCACTGAATAGGTAAATAAAGAAGTATTACATGAATTAAATGTATTAGCATAGTCCAAAAACATAATATAACCTCAAAAGCATGTTTTTTTTTATAGGGTGTTCGAATCTGTAATGACATGTTCAATCTGTATTATTGAAGATTCTTGAAAAAAACGACCTGTTTTCTTTATACATTTTGCCATTAGGAACTTTGTTAGTTTTCAGATTATGGGAAGTTAGAAAATAAAAAACAACTCCTCATGTTTTCCAACAGACGTATGCAAACTGAAATGTATTGACTCTTCAAATAGAAGAATTCGGTTTGTGATAAATACAACTGAAGAATCACTGTGAAAATGAATATTTTTCTAAATATAATTTCAACTAAATCTACCTTCCTAGAGATACAATTGAAATTATATATAAGAAAATATCTAATCATATTCCAATTATCTTCAAAATTGGTGGTTAGTATATTTCACATCGAATCTGTTTCATGAGATGAATTCTTAATTTCAGTACCCTAAGAAATATAAAAGTCTTGGAGCAATTTCCTTGGCCTAAATTCTATAACACCGGACTATCAGAACGTTGCAATCTGCACAGACTCCCTAGCCTCTATTCACTCTATCAAAAATATATTCGCAGATCACTCACTGGTACAAACTATACATGATATTTCCAGCGAACTCGCTACTATGGGGGTGTCTCTAACATTAATCTGGACCCCATCACACGTGGGAAATACTGGGAATTAATTTGCTGACGATGCAGCCAAGGGCGCATTGTCAGCAAGTTTAACACTCGAAAACATACAGTTACCAACTGACCTGAAAACATTTTTCAAAAACTCTGTCCAAAAGTCCTGGCAAACCCACTGGAATGAAAACCACACTAAACTTCATGACATCAGGCCGACAACAGCTCCACTCCAATTACCTAATCTCCAGAGAAAAGAAAAGGTAATCGTGCGCAGACATACTCGAATAACCCATGGACATCTGATGGCCTCTGAAGACCCCTCTTTTTGTACAACTTGCAAAGTTCCAATCACTGTGAAGCATATCCTGATCGAATGTGTACATTTCGCCACAAATCGTAGAAAATATCACATCCATGGAAACCTAGCAGAAATGCTTATTGATGCATATAAAATAAAAAATACTGTTCTCTTTCTAAAAGATATTGCTTTATATAATAATATCTGATATTATCTCACAATGTATATATCCCATTCAGTGCATTTTAACATACAGTGCTTCTCAAAAGTCCCCTCCCCCCCTGTTATTTTTGGAACGATTATACATAAACAAGTGAAATTTGGAAACTGAATATTAAAGGTTGTAAACTTCCCTACTAGTGATGATAGATGACGAAATCGTCAAAGATGACGTTACAAGGCCATTGTGACCAATAATTTTAAATGGAACCCTACGACACCTCTTTTAAAAGCTATCGAGAAAACCTATTCAATGATACTAATTTTGTTTGTGTTAATGGCAGTTTTAATGGCTCATTAGTAAACATTAAAATTTAAATTCCATTCAGTATGATATTAATTACAGATTTAAGAATCAGTATCTACTTAGAGAAATTGCTCGAAGTGACCTCCATTTACTTCCTGACAGTGGAATATCCTATTTTTAAACTCTTCTCGTACTTTTGCAAATGTGTTTGCGGAAACAGCCTCACATTCTGCAACAATACGTTGTTTTAAAACGTCAATATTGTCAGGTTCAGTGGCGTAAACCATCGATTTAAAATACCTTCACAGAAAAAAATCCAAAGGTGTGAGGTCCGGTGATCGAGCTGGCCATTCCGTTGAACCTCGTCGTCCAATCCATCTTCCACGATACTACTCATCCAAATATCGTCTTACTGCACCGTAATAGTGTGGAGGAGCACCATCCTGTTGGAATGTTATTTCCAAATTGCCGAATTCATCTGGATCATCTTCCAAAATTTCAAGGATTAACGATTCTATTGCGTTTTGCAAGAGCTCCAGATAAACCTCACCAGTTAAATTAGTATTCAAAAAAGAGGCCCAACGATGTGGTTTCCCAGGATACCTGCCCAAACATTCACCTTCTGGGGAAATTGGGTATGTGTTTCACGAAACAGGTGAGCATTTGCATCACTCCAATACCTCACATTCTGTGTATTTACATTTCCATTTAGATAGAAAGTTCTTTCGTCACTAAAACAAAATGGTTTGGCATAGTCTGGCTGTTGGTTAATTTTAATTTCCATATTTTCACAAAATTCTAGTCTTCGGTCTGGGTCGTCGTCGGAGAGTTGATGAACCATTTTTAATTTGTATGGATGAAATTTGTTTTTTTTCATCATCCTGTGTACTGTACTTCGACTGACTTCACAGGTAGATGCAACGTGAGTTGTTGAAGAAGTAGGATTAACTATTACTTCTGCCAGTATATCAATTTTTTTCTCATCAGAAATTTGTGGTCTGCCAGATCGTTTCGCATCATTAATACTACCCGTTGTTTCAAACTTACGAAGAAGCTCCCTTAAATAAGTCCTCGAAACGGGGCGATCGGGAAACCTCTCATTAAAAATGCGTTCTGCTGCATGAATATTTTGTTCAGTTTCACCAAGAATTAGGATCGCTGCTACTTTATCACCTAAAGCACGTACCATTTCGCTTCTTGAAGCACTTGAACGTTCGGCTTACAACAGTTTAACAAATTATTAAAATGTACAAAAATATTAAAAGTACCAAAAGCTGCTAAAACAGTTAAACGTTCGATCAACAATACACAAATTATTAAATGTACAAAAACTTGGACAATTACAAAAACGTCGAATTAGGGAGACTAACAAAAACGTCAGCTTATTTGACAACTATCCAGAGGCGGAGCTTGAATTTGAAATTTTAGTATTAACTGATTCAATTCATCACAGCTTTGCGTTTTTTAAAAGCGAGTTGCCAAAACTGCCATAAACACAAACAAAATTAGTATCATTGAATAGGTTTTTTCGATACCTTTTAAAAGAGGTGTCGCTTGCCGTAGGGTTCCATTTAAAATTATTGGTCACAATGGCCTTGTGAAGTCATCTTTGACGATTTCGTCATCTATCATCACTAGTAGGGAAGTTTACAACCTTTAATATTCAGTTTCCAAATTTCACTTGTTTATTGTATAATCGTTCCAAAAATAAGAGGGGGGGAGCGGACTTTTGAGAAGCACTGTACATATACTGACCTGTGTATATTCCATATTGATAGACTGTTCATGTGTCAATGGTCTTTGTTGTCGAAACACGTTAATTTCAATAGAAAAAAAGTCTTGGAAGTTATAAAAAAACTTCATTTTCAGAACAGCCTTGTATGTTCTGCTCTCCACGATCACCAATCAGTACTCATGGTTCATCATTACTAATATTTCTGTTACATTCATTCGAAAACTAAATTCCCTCAGGACAATCCACTCGAAGCTTATTTTTTATCATTGTCGTACGAACCCCTTGCGTCACGTTTGAGTAGAACGGAATATGCCTGCTACAATGGAAAATAGAGTGAAAAGCTCCCAGTCGGGAGAAAAACCGCGGAAAAATTGATGGCGCGAACAAAAGGTGGAGAGGATGAAGTAACTGGTTTGTGTTCGGACGGTTTTTGTTGTGATTGAAAGAGGAAGCGTTCAGATATACCTTGTTGTGTATATAACACAGTATTCAGGAATAATTATGCCCTAGTCATTTGGAAATTGATGACTAGTGAGAACGGGAATTGAGGAAATGGTCTCAAATGATTTTTCAAATCAACACTGTTATTGATAGTTACATTAAAATTACTATTGAAATTATACAATGCTTTTTTAGGGGAGTGTCACAAAACATGAAGTTTTAGGGATTTAATTCATTGCCGCATTTACTTCATGGCTGCTTTACTTCACGGCTTTTGGAGACAAATTCATTATGAAGGTAGCCTACTAGATACACTCAATTTGCTTGTTTTACCCATAAAACAAAAGAAGAGGTTGCGTTGCTGGGTAGTTTATTTACAAGCTTTTCATTTCTGTCAGTAATAATAATAATAATAGCAGTTTATTGGTTCTTTAGATTATGTCTAGCATAATATAGAACAAGTCAGTATAGTACAGTATCAGTTATAAAATTTTACATAAGATAAATTAATATTTAAAACATTTTTCCCAAATTGTGGTCAATATAATTAATATACTTAATGATTCAACTAGGTGCATGGAAGCATGCAAAAAAGGACTCAATATAATAATAATGATGACTAATTTTTAGTTATATGACTATTACTTGCATAATACAGAACTAGTCAGGTGTCAGAAAACAGTTGGTCCAAGCGAATTTTCGACAATATAAATAACATAAAATAATTATTTAATAAAACCTTTTTAAAAACAAGATTCAAGAGCTTGTCGCGCAAAGATTTCTTTTTGAATACAGATGCGACAAGCTTTTGAATCTATAACTCACGGAATAACCTACGTCACACATCCAAAGCAATTATTTTGTACTTTTTAGGGTATTTGAATGAAAGCTTGTTTTTAAAAGTTTTTTTTTAAATTATTTTATTTTGTGCTTTTTAGTAAGTACCCCTAACACCCACATACCAATTTTGAATCGAATCGGACCATAATTACAAAACTCGTTCGCCATCTTGGAGCCGCCATCTTGAATTTGTGAATTTTATCTTCGACCCCGAAAACCCCCACATACCAATTTTGAATCGAATCGGACCATAAACACAAATTTCGTCCGTCATCTTGGAGCCGCCAGTGTGTTTTTTTTCTCTAACAAATTCATAATGCATTGTCACGGGAACTATGAACACCTGCCAAATTTCACGTTAATCGAACAACTAGAAGTGGGTCAAATTTAACTTGCAAGATTTGTTGACAAACATCGGGACAGGTGAAACTAAATGAAAGTTGAAAGATAAGTGCCATGTGAAGTGGAATGAATAGAAAAATCGAATTAAACGGTTTTCTTCACATAAAGGATTCAATATAAAATTGAACCAGAAAATGGTAGATCTCAGGTGAAAAACAACTACTTTCCTGGCAAATACCACGCAGAACGTTGAATGATATTCACCTGAAAATCCATGCATACTTCCATATAATATCAATGGACATTGAATGCAAATGTTTCTTTCTGATAAGCTCGATTATGTTTAATTTATGTCGTGTTCACCTAACAATCCGCATACCGGTTTCAGGCTTCTTGGCCCTCACCAGTACGGAGTAGTCAACCAGCCAAAGGTCCAAAGAACTCTGGCTGAAGTGAGACACAACGTAAACAAACCATCATCGAGCTTGTAACACCTATAGGTACGCCGGAAAAGATAAACTTTAACTGGCGCTACCTAGTGACAGAAAGAAACACCCGAAAATCTCCCACCTCGATAGGATTCTAAATAAAGATTCCTTCTCAGTAGGAGTGGCAAGCCCGTCTAGCATATAGTGAAAGATAAGTGCCATGTGAAGTGGAATGAATAGAAAAATCGAATTAAACGGTTTTCTTCACTTAAAGGATTCAATATAAAATTGAACCAGAAAATGGTAGATCTCAGGTGAAACACAACTACTTTCCTGGCAAATACCACGCAGAACGTTGAATGATATTCACCTGAAAATCCATGCATACTTCCATATAATATCAATGGACATTGAATGCAAATGTTTCTTTCTGATAAGCTCGATTATGTTTAATTTGTGTCGTGTTCACCTAACAATCCGCATACCGGTTTCAGGCTTCTTGGCCCTCATCTCATTGGAAAGAAACATTTGCATTCAATGTCCATTGATATTATATGGAAGTATGCATGGATTTTCAGGTGAATATCATTCAACGTTCTGCGTGGTATTTGCCAGGAAAGTAGTTATTTTCCACCTGAGATCTACCATTTTCTGGTTTAATTTTATATTGAATCCTTTATGTGAAGAAAACCGTTTAATTCGATTTTTCTATTCATTCCACTTCACATGGCACTTATCTTCACTATATGCTAGACGGGCTTGCCACCTACTGAGAAGGAATCTTTATTTAGAAACCTATCGAGGTGGAGATTTCGAGTGTTTCTTTCGTCACTAGGTACCGCCAGTTAAAGTTTATCTTTCCGGCGTACCTATAGGTGTTACAAGCTCGATGATGGTTTGTTTACGTTAGTCTCACTTCAGCCAGAGTTCTTTGACCTTTGGCTGGTTGACTACTCCGTACTGATGAGGGCCAAGAAGCCTGAAACCGGTATGCGATTGTTAGGGAACACGACATAAATTAACATAACGAGCTTATCGAAAGAAACATTTGCATTCAATGTCCATTGATATTATATGGAAGTATGCATGGATTTTCAGGTGAATATCATTCAACGTTCTGCGTGGTATTTGCCAGGAAAGTAGTTGTTTTTCACCTGAGATCTACCATTTTCTGGTTCAATTTTATATTGAATCCTTTATGTGAAGAAAACCGTTTAATTCGATTTTTCTAAATGAAAGTTGTTCAAAGTTGTTCAAAAATGTTCAAAGTGACGCCCATTAGATATGAGACAGGCGTCGAAACGGCGATTCGGTTCTTAGTTCGACGCTCTTATAATATTAGCTAGGTTTATAACTATTGAACCGATTACAATAATGTATCGATTGTATATTTGTCAAAATACCAAAAATGAACACAATAATATACTCTGTTCCATTCCGTTTTTCAAGCAGTTGACACACAATCAACCTTGAGAAGTGCCATTAGGCTTATACTAACCCCTCCGGAGCACAAAAATAGAACGCCAAAGGTGTATTTCATTCCCCTCTTGATAGCCTAATAGACAGACGCCCTTGCGATGGGCGCTAAATATGTGTTCATTCATGTATATCAGTTTTATATAGACGATATATTCCATCCTGAATGGGAAGTTGATGTCACCTTTCTGAACTGTCATAAATTGAATGCGACTGATGGAATTTCAGCGAAAGCTCTTCATTTCAGTGAACTCATTAACTCGCTATATCGAATTTGCTTGAAGTGTAATGCACATTCTGATTGATGCAGAAGTTTTGAAACTTTCATACGTAAAACTTCCTTTGAATATTTATATTTTTGAACAAATTAGGAACACGTGTTTTTTAAATGAATACAAAAATGAGATATCTAAGAATCAAAACAGTCCCAAACATACGTGGCAGTGCGTCAAAAAAAAACAAGGAAATATGAAATCTGACACCACAATTGCCATAAAAGATGAAGGAACTACTATTCAGGATAATTCTTTGGTCGCAGAAAAATATAATGATTATTTCACTCACATTGGAGCTAAACTTGCAGATAAAATAAAAAAGGCAGACGAAAAATATCGAGCAAAAAGAATTAAGCATTCTATCCATCTAACGGAAGTGGAGGAAATTGAAGTCAGGAACGTGATAAATGAACTAAAATCAAACAAAGCGCCAGGTCTCGATGATATTACATAAAAAAATGTGCTACCCAATTTGTGCAACCCATAACGTATATTGCAAACATGGTCATTCAAAATGGAACTTTTCCAAAGCTAACCAAAGGTGCCGTCATCAAACCTCTCTTAGTCCGGGAATAGAACAGAGATATCAAATTACAGACCAAATTCTTTACTTTCGACTCTCAGCGAAATTTTTGAAGAAGTCAAGAATGTTGAATTTCTTAGAATTTTTTTATCCGAAAAGCAATATGGGTCTAAGGAAGATCGACATAAGATGCAATTGCAGGCTTAATCTCAAAAATGTATTCTGTTATAAATGGCAAAGAACCTGCAATATGTATCTTCGTCGATTTCCCTAAGCTTATGATTCCTTCAGCCACCAAGACCTACTGGAAACTTTGGAAAATACCGGTTTCAGAGGTATAGCCTATCAACTTATGGAAAGTTGTCTAGAAGAGAGGAAACAGTGTGTGAAAGTCGCAAATGTACTAAGTAATATGGAGAATGTTCTTTATAGAGCCCCACAGGGAACCATCCTCGGTCCCATCCTATTTTCAATCTATATTAATGCATTATTCGACCCTGTAGCTGGGGAAATAATTAGTTTCGCAGACGACACTGTCACCTTCGTCAGAGACAAGAACTGGTTAGAGCTGAAACAAAAAACATGGAATCATTTCCTCTAGTGCTAGAGTTCTTTAGTAGTAAACTACTCACCATTAATCTGAAAAATCATTCATTTCCTTGAGTTGATATGTGATCATCAGGATCAAGGTGAGTACATCAGAAATACCCAAGAACTGGTTCTCCTTTGTGGGTTACCTGAATTTGTTCTTATTGTTCAGATTATCATAAATACATATATAATATTTCCAATACTTGTACTTATATACTTAATATTGAATAAATTCATTATTACTAAATAGAACAAAATAAGTTATCTCAGAATGTCTTCATACTTGTGTAGGTAACTCATTGGAACTAATAAATTTTTATTTCCGACCTTAAAGGATATAAAAAGATAATACAATGTGAAAGTAAACTCATAGAAGCGACAAACGGAGAGCTGAAACCTTCAGTTCATATCAGTTTATATTGTTATAAATAAATATTATTCAAATATTCAGGGGGTAGTTCTAACCCCTCAGGATTTTCTGAAGAAATTGTGTAAGTTTGGTGTTCATGATTGGTTGAAAAAAGGACTCACAGGACTCATATATACGTACAATAATCCAGTACTGATCAATAACGTTGTTTTTGAGGTTCATAACAATATTATCCTCCATTTCAGGAGTAGGATATGCGATATGCCTGATCGACGTCTACATGGGCATGTACTACAACACTATCATAGGCTGGGCATTGTACTACCTCATCACATCTTTCCAATACGAGCTCCCGTGGACGACGTGTGGGAATGCATGGAACACCCCGAACTGTAAACCAATCATGGAGCTTCTCCCGAACGTCACCACATCTTCCAGTCCAGCTAGGGAGTTTTTCGAGTGAGTATGAGATATACCGAACTTGCACACACTTTTTAGTATTGCTTGTATAAGATGAGGCAACATTTTCCCACCACTCATCCACATGTTGTAACTTACACCACTCACTTCTACTACATATTCTACTACACCTTCTGGTCATTGGTTACTTCTTGCACACATTCTAGTCATTCCTGTACAAGAAAAGATCTTCAGGCTCTCCTCGCATGATCTTTACTGAATCAAAGTGGCCTCTTAATTTAATTTGGTAATTCCGTAATTATGTTAGATATCTTAGATAAATAGACCAGTGCTGAAGCCTTTGAAAATGGTAAAAAGTGAAAAAAAATAATAGTAGGATGAAACCCATTGGAAAAGGAAGAGAATATAACAAAACACACTTTTTTCACATAACCTCAAAATTTATGTGAAAAATTGAAATAACCAAGTTTTTGGTTTTTTATTTTTATCTTCTACAACAATTTTTTTTTTCCACGAAAGTTGGTGAAAACCTCCTTTTTTATGTTCCAAACACACTGTAATTTTTTTGATTTAAAATATTTATTTTTTCACCTTATTTTGACTTAATATCGAAAAACCACCCTAATTTTCAATCAAAAATTCTCCCGTCAAAATATCGGCTTTTTTAAAAAAGTTGGTGGGCTTTTTGTTCGTTAAAATATCTACTTTCTGATGGTATAAAAAAAAGTACATTACTATGACAGAAAATGCAAAGAAACGAAAAAAACTCGAATCCGAATTCAATAAGACATCTACAATATTTTGAGAAAGTTGTAGAATCTTCTTTAAATTATATGCGTAGATGCATATTTATTGCTATTTTAAGATAACTAATATACCTGAGTGACCTACGGAAAATTTTAGCCCATCAAAAGGTATTTCATATAGAAGTGGGGAAGGGGATAGGAGGGTCTTACTACCTGTTATTTCTTTGCATTTTCTGAGAACATTTACCATAGTAATGTATATTTTTTTCACACTATCAGAAAGTAGAGATTTCAACGAACAAAAAACCCACCGACTTTTTTTAAAAACCTGATATTTTGACGGGAGAATTTCTGATTGAAAATTAGGGTGCTTTTTCGATATTAAGTCAAAATAAGATGGAAAAATAAATATTTTAAATAAAAAAAATTACAGTGTCTTTGGGACATAAAAAAGTAAATTTTCAAATTTCGTGAAAATTTTTTTTTTGTAAAAGGTAAAAATAAAAAACCAAAAACTTGGTTATTTGAATTTTTCGCATAAATTTTGAGATTATGTGAAAAAAGTGTGGATACCAAAGTTGTAGATCTTTTTATTACCTACAACTTTGCCATAGGACAATTGTCATTTTGAAGTGACAATTGTCACTTTGAACTGACAATTGTCACTTCGAAGTGACAATTGCTAATTGAAAAACATCTGGAATTGCCATTTCAAAGTGACAATTGTCACTTCAAAGTGACAATTGTCAGTTCGAAGTGACAATTGTCAGTTCGAAGTGACAATTGTCACTTCAAAGTTCAAAGTAGAAATTCCAAATGTTTTTGAAAAATATTTTGTTGTTGACCCTTCTACGCCTTCGTAAGATACAGCTGAGAAAACTTAAAAAAATTCGAATAAAATTCCATAATTAAAAAATTATTGTTTTTTTAAACAAAAGAGGCACCTTCAGTTGAAAGCTACTATAATTTATTACAATAAATAGAAAGTAAAGATATTGCTGAATATAAATGAGTGCTGTAATATAAAATGAAATATCGTATATAACGGAACACGAGTTAGATAAATATGAATTGAAATACGTTTATAATTTAAACTATGAGAGATATGGATATGATGTGAAGGTTATTTGACAGATATTTTATCACTCAACAAAATTGTCTGGTTCACAGCTGTATTTTAATTTTTTAACAAGTTATAAGTCAAAAAAAGTACGAAAATGTGAAAAAAACGAATTTTTATAAACAAATGCATCTAACAGCTGATTTACAATAGTTACAAACTTGGATTTTTATCCATTTCAAAGATTGATTAATCCTTTATAAAAATGTTCTGAATGTCCATTATCGTATATCTTATAAGTTAAAAGTTATATCTATTTGTTACTTGAAAAATTAAGAGGCCACTTTGATTTCGGTATCGTGTAATATTCAATGTTATAAAAAATTAAAGACAATTTTTTCCAGTACTTTTTTTATATATGGCTGTTTTTGTATTTTTTTTACTTCTAGGAAAAAAATTAACCGAGGGTCACAAATTGTTTATAACAAATTGTTAACTTAACAAACAATGATTTTTTTTGTTAACCTATAGAAAAATGCCAATTATGATTTTTGAAGAGAAAACAATTTCCTAATTAATTATTTAAACAAACGAAATATGAAAAAAAATATTAATAACAATTAAAGAATGTATTTAAGGTTTTTTTTTAATCATCATTTTGTCTCGACAATAAAATGGTAAGAAATAATTTTTAAAAAAATTGTCTATAAACAATTTCTTAACAAATGACGAAAAAAAGTTTTTTTCCACGTTAATCAATGCCATTGTTAGATGCAAAAACAGCTGTATAATAACATTCGTCAAGAATTTTTTTTAACATTTTTTCAATATTTAATTTTTTGTTCATTTACAAAAATTATAACAAACAAAATATAAAACTTACATAAACTTTTATCACGTGATCTTGTTGAGTATGTATATAAGAAGGGCTCCAAGGAGCGAAAAATGTATAAGTCAATTATTTAAACTTTTTTGTCGACTTTTGTAAAAACAGAGATTGGATAAAAATTGGTTAATTAACAATCGTATGACTTTTTGAAAAATTGACATAATTTGTGTTCTGATGACACGATTATTTTTTCAATTTTTTTAATTATTAGTTAATACTATGAAAAACATTATTTTGTGTGATATACTGTCTCCAGGGTATTGCGCATGCGCCCGCGCATAGACAAATTTTGGCGCTGAATAAAAATTTGAGGATATTTTTTCATAAGTTCTTAAATATCAATAGTATTTGAGTTATTAATAAAAAACTGAATATTTTTTTTCCATCTTATTTTGTTAATAACAATCGCAATTTTTTATGTGCTAATAAATGCCCGAAATACATTTTTCTAGACGCCATTCCGAATCGAATGAGCTATCGCATATATTTTTAGATCACGAATTAACCCGGTTTTTAACTTGTTAATCAGACTATTGGCGGCATATACATTGATCCATTATATTAGTTGACATGGTCTTTAGTTTGGTTATTAAAATTGTAGTGATATCTGACATGAAGTGTGTTTGGATGGCTCATATAGCTGACGTACATACTAATACTAATAACACGTTGTTAAACGGAAAACGTTTATTTTAAAAACCATTATTTTTTAGGAGAGAAGTTTTGGAACAATACAAATCAGACGGCCTCAACAGGATGGGTCCTATCAAACCATCATTGGCCTTGTGTGTTTTTGCAGTTTTCGTGTTAGTTTACTTTTCGTTGTGGAAAGGAGTAAGGAGCACAGGAAAGGTAAGATTCGCAAAATTGTTCGACATGTCTTTCCCGCTATACAGGGTATATCTTCATGAGTTAACGGGATCTTTATAAAGAGTACTACAAGTAGCATCATTCTGAAAATTTGTAGAGACCATGAAGAAAACATTTAAAATGCAACTAAAATATTTTCGTTATTGTGATACCTTGTATTTCATGGTAACGGGGAACAAAATTCTTTATGACCGTTCTCTGTTTTATATTTTCAAGAAAAAAATTAATTCAAAAATTTTCTGTACAAAGAGAAATTGGCTTTGATGGCCATTTCCTTGTTTTATATGAAAATGATCAATATTTTTCCTACCAAAAGTATATCGCTAAAATGGACGAACCTAAAATCAACTTGTACGTCCGATTCGATAACATAATAAAATTTTCCATACTTACTTATATTATCTCAACTCCTCTCGTAAAGTATAGTCACACCCTCTTTTTAACCGACGAAACCAAAAAGGAGGAGGTTCTCTAGTCGACGCGTTAATTTTTTTTTTATGTATGATCACGCATAACTTTTTACTGAGACGTCCGATTCCGATAATTTTAGTGGATAGGGTGTACTTTGAAGTTGGTCCCATTTGAATTTAAAAGATGAAATCCACCTCTAAGGGTAGCAAAATGAAGGATATTGATCACTCACCCTCTGAATTCTGGTCCGTTAACCGATTCTATCAGGCATAACTTTGTACTGGGTTCTTCGATTTGGATGATTCTTTTTTTATTAGATAGGGTATACCTCATAGTTGATCATATTTGGATTTCGAATGGAATTATCTACCCTCACGGGTAGAAAAATAGGGGATAATTGATTTTTCACTTGTGATCATTGGCACACATATGTAGTTGACACTGACAAATCACTATTGTCATTATTTCAGTCACAATCATTATATTCTATGAGGGGATGGAATGATATACAAAGTAATGAAATAAACTAACCAGAACAACAAAAATAATTTATATTACAACAAATAGTAAAAGTAGATAATCATATTATTTATCTGGTAATAGTTGAAGTAAGGTGGGTAAGTAAGTATTTTGGAAGTAATCAGAAAACAAGTAGGTAGTAATTAGTAAATTTCAGCCACAAAAAATTGAAAAATAAAAACTTTTTAACAAAAAATTAAATCCCTGAAATACGGAACTGAAATGTAAAAAATAAAATAAATCTTCTTAGTATTAATAACTAAGCTCCTAAACGAATGTAAGTAACTAATTTTGAGTCGGCGCCAAACGAACAATCAACGAATATCATTAAATTACTTAAAAAATTATGGAAATGTCACCGCGCATCTCGATGCCATCATTTTACGCTTTACCTAATTCATTTGCTTGTTTGTTTGGCGCCGGCTCAAAATTAGTTACAGAAATTAGTTAAGGAGCTCAGTTATTAAGGCTAAGAAGGTATATTTTATTTTTTGCTTTTCAGTTCCGTTTTTCGTCGGTTTAATTTTTTGTAAAAAAGTGTTTTTCCAAAAATGATTCCATATAAGGGCAGCTGCTGTCACCAGGGCATATGCAGAACATTTTGCTACACACAACACCAATTTTGATAAAGTGTTTCTATACTAGAATGTAAGGCACTGTTATTTTGGGTCACCATTACATCGTCGGACTCAGATTCGTGCCTTCGGCTTAATATGCGACGTCTTTTTTTAATAACTTTTCTTTTCAATATATGAAATAGTACTTTTTGTTTTTTGTTTCGAATGACTCTTCTTCAAGTGAAAATAAAACTTCGATGACTTTGCCTCTCAATTAAAATGACTCTGATATTGAATTCAAGTGATCTTTTCCTCAACTATAGTTTCAAATAATACACCAGATACCTTTAATATTTCTATTGAATAAAAAAAACATAAAAAAATATCGATAAACCAAAATGGAAAAATAAAATCTTATCTAGGGTTAGAAACAGATTAAAGTCATAGATTTCGAAACATCAATCAACATAAAGAGGGCTCATACTTTTAGTTTTTATATTAACTGGTTCCTTAGGTAGAACAAATAGAATCCGTACTTCCCGTAAAACCTCGTATTTATCTATACCGATAATTCCCTAATTCAATAACTTTATATGCATTTGCATCAATATGAATAGTTTCTGTACATGTGGTTCACCCCAAACAATAGAATGAAAGCAGCGTTAAACTACCTTTCCAAAAAACTCCCACTTACCCAGTAGACTAATTGTGTCTCCGGTATCCCATTTTCCAAATATAATTCCCAATTTCTCGTACCACTCTGTCGAACTGACTACCAAAATTTCAACATATTTATTCCCGACGTTTCTCCCGTAAACCAGAATCTTGAAGAAAACATCTTTGATAACTAGCTAACCCAAAAACGGGCTCTTCGCGTCTGTGCCTGGAAATCGACCCATTTTAGACAAACCCAAAAATTAACCGAAAAACATTGGTCCGCCGCCAGAAGCGGTGGCCACAGGTGTCAAAACACCTTTTGGTCACAAAATTCCCTTCGGGGCGAGGAATATGATCCAAAGTCCACTCTCTCGTCTCAACACCTACTCTAGCTTCTCGTGTAATCTGCCAACTTGACAGAATTTCGCCCGCCGAGTTGAATCAATGAGGCTTTGTTCAACATTCTCAGACGAAACAACATTAGCAACTTTGTTGCATATCTTTACCGGGCGAAATATAATAATCCGCTTGTGTAAAAATATATCTTTTTATCCGAGACAAGACGCCGAATTTTTTCATCGAAATATGAGCTCCCTTTTGTCAAAACTTAAAAATTCAAGATGGCGGATCCAAAATGGCGGACGAGTTTTGTGATTATGGTCCAATTCTATTCAAAATTGGTATGTGGGGGTTTTTGGGGTCGGAGATTATGATTATCATGTCAAAATTGAAGGTTTCAACATGGCGGCTCCAAAATGGCGGACGAGTTTTGTGATTATGATCCTATTATATTCAAAATTGGAGAATGATAGTTAAAAAAATTTAATAACAATAATAATAGTTTGAAAAACTGAAAAACACGCTTTAATAGAGAACAAAACTAAAAAGTTGAAAATAAATAATAGTTTAAAAACTAAAGAACACGCTTTAATATAAAATTAAACTAAAAAGTAGAAAATAATTTTAAATGAGTTTGAAATAAGAATACAGTGATTAACAACAAATTTATTTCATCGTAAAAAAGTGTGGAGTGCTTTTTAAGATATTTTCATAATGATTCTACTTTTACCAATATCTGTCCATGAAATATTAACAACAATTGACATCAAGCACCCCACGCTTTTTTACGATGAAATAAATTTGTTGTTAATCACTGTAATCTTATTTCAAACTCATTTAAAATTATTTTCTACTGTTTAGTTTAGTTTTATATTAAAGCGTGTTCTTTAGTTTTTAAACTATTATTTATTCATGTTATATTCATTCCAGAAACTGGAATTTATTAATTATGAACCAAAATTAAAATAGCTTACCCTGGGAGCAATCAAAAAAATAACAACACCCACAGGGAGTTACATCATTACATTTTTGATTCCTCTCATGATTCTGATTCAAATTCATGAATCATGCCCTTTACCCAAAATGAACTGTTTTTGAGTTATTCGAGTGTTTCTAGAAAAAGTGACAAATGCAGCCTATCGAACATGCGCCATTTTCATGTGAATTACAACTTTCAATGATATGCAGTGACTGAATCATGAATATTGAAGGTTGAACGGATCACTCAACATAATCACATCCACTGGATAATTAGGTTGGGACACTTTTATTACAGAGATTGATCTCTAAAAACTATAATACCGTTGAAAAAAACCGTTTTCGCAATAAATTGTTCGTTAAAAATTACTTTAAAAATCTGTAAATTTTCCGTCCGCTCGGAGTGGCATTTCGGTAGCGTGACGTCACGATACTGTTGGGACTCGGACCGGCCACATGCATCGTGTGGAAATGACGTCGATGAAGAAGAAGATGTCATTCAAAACGTTTACTGTTTGGATTGTGCAGCTGTGAAGGGTAAAAATATAAGACGAATCGATAGTAATGGGAATAATATTATTAAAATCAAGAGAATCAGGACATGACGAAGGCGCAGAAGGGCCAACAATAAAATATTTTTCAAAAACTTTTGGTATTGCCACTTTGAACTGACAATTGTCACTTCGAAGTGACAATTGTCACTTGAAAAACATAACATCTGGAATTGTCATTTTGAAGTGACAATTGTCACTTCGAAGTGACAATTGTCACTTCGAAGTGACAATTGTCAGTTCAAGTGACAATTGTCACTTCAAATTGACAATTGTCACTTCAAAATGGCAATTCCGATGTTTTGTAAGTGACAATTGTCACTTCAAAGTGACAATTGTCATTCAAAGTGCAATTGTCAGTTCAAAGTGACAATTGTCACTTCAAAGTGACAATTGACAGTTCAAAGTGGCAATTCCAAATGTTTTTGAAAAATATTTTGTTGTTGGCCCTTGTACGCCTTCGTAGGATATTTAATATATTTTTTCATTGGAAAAATCCCTGTTCGTTTGTGATGGAACTATGCGAAATTGAGTTATTTTCAATATTCGTAGGGTGTAGTACATTCATATTTATTTATTAACGCAATTTTGGGAACTTACAACTAGACATTTATTATCGTAGTTTTTTTCACGAGCAGTCGGACAATTTGAGAAAAAACCACTATTAATCTAAAATTGTATTGCCAACGTTTCGGCGAGGAATCTCGCCTTCTTCAGGGCTACAAATAATGTAAAGAACATAATTTAAAAAATTACACAATTAAAAAACAGTTATTGTTGATGTATAAATAAAGAGACACTACGAATAGGAGACCGATACATACATATATGGTGATAAGATAGGTACAGTCAGAAATTTATTGCATTACTCTTTTTTTTTGTCACTTCAAAATGGCAATTCCCGATGTTTTTGTAAGTGACAATTGTCACTTCGAAGTGACAATCGTCATTTCAAAGTGACAATTGTCAGTTCAAAGTGACAATTGTCACTTCAAAGTGACAATTGACAGTTCAAAGTGGCAATTCCAAATGTTTTTGAAAAATATTTTGTTGTTGGCCCTTGTACGCCTTCGTAGGATATTTTATATATTTTTTCATTGGAAAAATCCCTGTTCGTTTGTGATGGAACTATGCGAAATTGAGTTATTTTCAATATTCGTAGGGTGTAGTACATTCATATTTATTTATTAACGTAATTTTGGGAACTTACAACTAGACATTTATTATCGTAGTTTTTTCACGAGCAGTCGGACAATTTGAGAAAAAACCACTATCAATCTAAAATTGTATTGCCAACGTTTCGGCGAGGAATCTCGCCTTCTTCAGGGCTACAAATAATATAAAGAACATAATTTAAAAAAATTACACAATTAAAAAACAGTTATTGTTCATGTATAAATAAAGAGACACTACGAATAGGAGACCGATACATACATATATGGTGATAAGATAGGTACAGTTAGAAATTTATTGCATTACTCTTTTTTTTACGCTGTCGGAAACCACCTGAAAATTCATAGAACTTGTCAGTAACTTTTGTAGCAACATTTTTTAAGCAGCAGCCCTTTTTTGTTTTCGGGGGGTTGCAAACATGCGATAGCTTTTTTAATGTGGTTATATCGCCGGAACCTGCTGTTACCGAAGTACTGTGCTATTGGAAACAATCCGTTTTATCTACAGTAGGAACAACAAAAAATTCATAAAAGTCCTATCTGAATTCGATATTTTTGCTGTTGTTTCTGCGCCATACGCAAACGATGCGAAACAAAACGTTTTACGTGAATTTTTAGTGACAGCTCATGAACAACAAATTGACATGCAGTTTACTCGATATTATTATATTATTAAAGAATATGAAATCATGTATAGAAAAATCGAATTAAACGGTTTTCTTCACATAAAGGATTCAATATAAAATTGAACCAGAAAATGGTAGATCTCAGGTGAAAAACAACTACTTTCCTGGCAAATACCACGCAGAACGTTGAATGATATTCACCTGAAAATCCATGCATACTTCCATATAATAGATAGATAGATAGATACTTTATTCGTTTACCATTTTACATATTCACAAGGAAATATAAATGGACAAACATGTCAAAAACACAGAATGCATATACCAAATTTATGAGATATAACACAGTATGAAAATTGTTACATAGTAACGCAGAAAAGGAAAACTAAAACCATGTAATGGAGTACACTTTGGACGAAACAGTTTGACTAGTACGTATTATGTCAGAGAAAACAAATAAATAATACAAAATACTATACTATAAATAAATAAGTACACATACACACACATGCATCCATAAAAATTATCAAAATTCATCTAGTGAGTAGCAGCACTTTTCAATTAAGAATTCTTTCAGTCTATTTTTGAATATTCTGACATTTGGTGCTGACTTTATATCCGGATTTAATTTATTGTATGATTTGCACCCCATAAAATAAAAACTTTTTGATAAAGTGCGGAGCAGTGAGAATTGGGCTGTAACATATTGCGGTAACGAGTGTTATGATCATGTTTTGGCAAGCACATTGTAATGTTTTTATAATTATTATAGAAATATATACGCACCTCCAGAATATATACGCTAAATAATGTCAGGATTTTTAGTTTTTTGAAAAGTTCTCTACAGCTAGTCCTCTTATCAATATTCTCAATAATGCGTATCACGTATTTTGTAAAATAAAACTCTGTTTACATTAGCACTGTTTCCCCAACTTAGTATTCCATATCTCATGTGGGAGTGAAAATTGGCATAATACAGTGTGATGAGAATGTGTTTGCTGCAATGATTTTTCAAGTATTTGATGCTGTAGCAGGCACTTCGAAGTTTCTTACATAATTGGTTGGTATGCTCTGTCCATGATAATTGCCTGTCAAAAATAACTCCTAGTAGTTTCACGTTTTCAGAACAGAGTAATTGTTTTTCTGTATCTTTAAATATTATAGGTGGGTCTTGTCGTCTGTGCCCGAAATATGTCAACACTGTTTTTTGTGGTTCAATAGGAAATTATTATTTTCTGACCATCGTATTATGTTATCGTATACAATTTCTGTAGAACAGATCAGTGATTGTTGGCTGTCACCTGATATAATGATGTTAGTATCATCAGCGTAACATATAATCTTGACATTCGGAATATTTTCTACAAAATATATGAGGTCATTTGCAAATACATTGAAAAGCATAGGTCCCAAGACAGATCCCTGTGGAACTCCCTGTGTGATGGTATAGGAAGGACTGTTAGTGCCGTTGAGTAAAACAAACTGAGTCCTATTCAAGAGATATGATTCAAAGAACTTCAAAGGTATACCTCTTATTCCATATCGTTCGAGTTTAGCAATTAACATGTTATGGTCAACCGCATCGAAAGTCCTCGAAAAATCTATAAATAGTCCAAACACATAATCACCCTTGTCTAATCTACAGACGAGTTCATTTTGAAAGGTATCCATGTTGGCTTGTTGATAAAATGTTATGCTGCGTTAAGAATGAATTCAGCTGATTTTTAACGTTCATTTCAATGATTTTGGAAAAGCTACAAAGTAAGCTGATAGCTCTATAATTTGCAAGTTCATTAGAATCTCCTTTTTTATAGAGAGGCATTACCTCTGCTAGCTTAAGACAGTCTGGAAAAATGCCCATTTCATAGGACTTATTTATCAAGAATACCAATGGCGGACATAAGTAGTGACTAGTTTTTTTAATTAAATTATTTGAAACTTGATCATACCCTGATGAGTTGGATGTCTTCAAGTTATCAATAAGGGTTTCCACGTCTATAAGTGTGACAGGTTTTAGGAAAAAAGACAAGTTACAACTAGGAATATTCAAACTAATGTGATCCAAACTTTTTTTACGGTCTTGAATGATGTCTTTTGTAAAAAGCAAATTTAATTTTATAGCTAAATCCTGATCAGATAATTGCACACCATTTTCCTTCATTTCAACTAATTGTTTTTCTCCTCTTTTTGCACCTTTGAGTTTGTTGTAATTATGTCCCACGTAGCTTTTGATTTATTCTCAGAATTAATTATTAAGTTGTCAAAATAATTTTTTTTTGCCCTTGTTAGTGCCATACAGTATTGCTTCTGACTCTCTATACTCGCGATTTTATATTGTGGATCGGTTTGTGACAAATCTGAGAACAAAATCATCCGTTCTTTAAGTTGTTTAACGTGATCAGTCATCCACGCATTCATATCAATGGACATTGAATGAAAATGTTTCTTTCTGATAAGCTCGATTATGTTTAATTTATGTCGTGTTCACCTAACAATCCGCATACCGGTTTCAGGCTTCTTGGCCCTCATCAGTACGGAGTAGTCAACCAGCCAAAGGTCCAAAGAACTCTGGCTGAAGGAGACACAACGTAAACAAACCATCATCGAGCTTGTAACACCTATAGGTACGCCGGAAAAGATAAACTTTAACTGGCGGTACCTAGAGAAGGAATTTTATTTAGAAACCTATCGAGGTGGGAGATTTTCGGAGTGTTTCTTTCTGTCACTAGGTACCGCCAGTTAAAGTTTATCTTTTCCGGTGTACCTATAGGTGTTACAAGCTCGATGATGGTTTGTTTACGTTGTGTCTCACTTCAGCCAGAGTTCTTTGGACCTTTGGCTGGTTGACTACTCCGTACTGATGAGGGCCAAGAAGCCTGAAACCGGTATGCGGATTGTTAGGTGAACACGACATAAATTAAACATAATCGAGCTTATCAGAAAGAAACATTTGCATTCAATGTCCATTGATATTATATGGAAGTATGCATGGATTTTCAGGTGAATATCATTCAACGTTCTGCGTGGTATTTGCCAGGAAAGTAGTTGTTTTTCACCTGAGATCTACCATTTTCTGGTTCAATTTTATATTGAATCCTTTATGTGAAGAAAACCGTTTAATTCGATTTTTCTATTCATTCCACTTCACATGGCACTTATCTTTCATGAAATCATGTGTTTGTCTATTCATCAAATCGTGATAGAATTAAAAAAATTGGATCAAACTTCCGCTGATGAATTTATTATTTTCGCGAGCACTATTTTGACACAAAAATTGTGTGAATTAGCAGAACTTTGGAGTAGGTCTCAAAACGACTCTTCATTGTGGCATGAGTTGTGATATGGTCGAGTTACAGCCTACAAGCAGCTCATTGTATACTACTACCAGACATCTAAGAGACTCATTATAAATGGTAATCCCCTACCGTAATCATGGCCTACTGTTCGAGGTGTGAAATTTGGGCAGGGGGTTCCATATAAATGCTCATTGATAATGTGGGGCAGAACATCTTTTTTCAATTTTCTTGCAGTACCCGTTAATGAATACTATATGTAGTTTTCCATATAATCATTCAAAGTGAAATGATCCTCGCAGCAAAACAATTGTGTTTTTGATGGTATGTACTTAAGCAACAAAAAAACACTTTTTTCCTTTTTTCTTCGAAGAGCACACAAAAAAAAATTTTTTGTGGTGTTTCTCCTGTTGAATTCTCACAACCAGGCACATAACACCAAATATAACTCGTTTTTAGAGTAGGCATTTTGAAAATTACAGTATACACCACGTGCTCGCTGCCTACTGCAGAACAGTATTGTGACGTCACGCCTCCAAGGTCATGGAGGCGATTTGAAACTCTGCGTATTCAAAACGCTGTAGCATTCTCAAGAATTGTTTTAGAAACCTAGGAAAAAAAATTAATTACAAAGTCGTATGCGTAGATTCCAAATATTCAATGAAAAAATGTCATGTCCCAACCTTATTCATAGGGTGGGCATAAAGTGGGTCCAGAAAATGAATGAGAAACATTGAGAATCACAATTTTTTCAAATGGAAACCCCATTTTTTCTTCTCATTGTGTTATCCTGAAGATTTTGTACTCCTAGATGTTTGAACCTTATTTTTCAAATCCCATCACATCGCGATCTCGGTTGTTTTGATGAAACGATCATCTCTTTTAGATGGGAAACATAACGACGATATTACAGTTATAGGTCTCGGAGAGCATTGGAATGCGGAATGATATTCTCCTAGAATGTTTCACACTAAATAAAATTCATTGTATTCAGGACCAGGAAGGTCATCGTGTGAGGATTTTCAACGGGTAGATTAATCTTATCTATCATTATCCATTCCTCAACAAAACGTCTCCAAAATGTTCTCAACGATGGTTTTTGCAAATGTTGAAATATCAATTACTTTGAATAGGTAATATTTTACTATTTCTATCATCACCGTTGAACCAATCGATTGGCTCGAAATATCTTTGAGACCACCAATCAAATCGGTCATATAGGTAGTGGTAATTTACTTCAGCCCATGAAATCGCACTATCGCTATGAGAAAGAAAGCTAGGCAGTATTTGCAGAGTATCAGCTCCTTGATAGTCGTGACAAATCTGATATTAATGAAATTGATTTTTTTCGGATCTGTTGATCCAAAATTGTTTCCTAAAGTCTCGTTCAAGGCAAGAAAATAAAACAAATTAATTTAAAAGCATTATAGGTTCGTTGAAAGTAATGCCAAGCACAACAATCAACAACCCACTTATGAAATGTATGTTTTGAGATTTGGTAATTCTGAAACTTCGTTTATCACCTTCAAAACTTTGTCCATTGTGGGAATCTCATTTCTAAAAAAAATTGGTTCACTTGGCGTCTTTTATAGCAATTTTGTCAGCTTCGCCCACTGAATCGATAGGTTTTTGTTTTTCGATTTTGATTTTTTTTCGATGCAGAATATGAATGGTCTTTTTACCCGAGACCAAACGCGTGGGCCGATTTTGATGATTCTTACGTCAATCGAACTGTCTTAATCTTGCGAGTGTCACTGAAGACAGTAATCAAAATTCAATATGGTGACAACCAGTCGCCATATTGTGAATAAAGACATGACAGTAATAACCAAAATTCAATTTTGCTACAACCAGACCCCATACTGTGACAAAATTCCATATTGTGAATAAAAACATGACAGTATATTGATCAAAATTCAAAATGGCGACAACCAGACGCCATATTGTGAAAAAGTTAGTACAGCGTATAGCTTGGTACATCAGTAATTGGTTAATTTGCTCGTTAGTTGGTTTATTTCGGTTTCAGTTACTTTTCGTTTTCGTTACATTTTTAATACACTATCACTTAAATATTTTAATAGAAACTCAATTAAGTACAGTGTGTGTGTGTGTGTGTGAATAAATTTTGGCTTTGGAGTATACCAATTCTTAAGTACAGTCAAACTCGGCTATAACGAACGGCCTAATGACTAGAAGTGGTTCGTTATAGAGGGTGTTCGCTATGAAGAAAATATGCAGTACATGCATCCTGGTAGATTTTTTTTTTCGCTTAAATTGACGACACTTTTTTTGAGACCATAATGCCGACAATTTTGTGCATTTGCGCACCCACTGTCCAATTTTCTAATTATTTCCAGCTTGACTGACAATGTAATAGCCTTCCTGCATGCTTTCGTAGTAGGGATATGACTTTAGATTATTACCGTCTTATAATACCAACTAAACAGTGTGAAATAAAAAAAGTTAATTTAAAAAATCAAAAATCCGACTGCGTAAAAAGTGTACTTTAAAAAAGATGGAAACAAGATGACCAGAAAATATTGTCAGAAAATATGTTTTAAGAGGTTAACTATTAAACTTAATACTGTAAACAATCTCACGCAGTATCTGGCAATAATATATCTTCATTGTTAAATTAAAGAAAATGCCTCTTGTATGTTTTTTTATATTTTTTTATTTTTTGTCTGTTTGCTTTAATAATTTTTATTAAGTCTCCTGATTGAACACATTTTTTTAAATTTATTTACTGTAATATTACATATAATATTATAGGTATGAATATTTATTGACTGTGAATTATCAAGGGAAATGATTTTTATTTGGGAAGCAGTCAGGTATGTTAGATTCATTGAATATTCTTCGTTTTTTCAATCGAACTTTCGATAATGTTTATTATCTTTATCAAGACTTCTCTACAATATGTGTGATTAATATCAGAATAATATTATTAACAAATATACTGACCAACAAGAAAATATTAAAAATTAGTTACAAAGAGGGGCATAAGAAGTTTCTTTCATGAAGGAAAAATTGTTACATAGTGTCAATTGACTTTTTACAAAATGTCAAAGAATATATATACAGATGGAATTTTTTTATTAATGAAGATTATTATTTGAATGCAGTTTATTTTGTTTGTGAAAAATATAAGTGTAAATAGAGCTTAGATCATCAATATCTGTTCGTTTATTAATGATGTTATTTTTATTTTTGTTGATATGTACCATTTCTAAAAAAAGTCTTTTAGATAAGACACTTTCAAAATCTAAAATTTCCGAATTATTGTAATCGATACGATGATCCTCGTCAATAGAATGACTGGATAGCCACAAGATCTTATAAACCTCCTACAATCACTTTTGTGGTCTGTGATTCTAACATTAAATAATTGTTTCGTTTGACCAATGTAAACTTTATCACAATCAATACATGGTATTTTATAAACAATATTTGATTGGAATTCCTTTGGAATTTGTGTTTTCAATTTAGAATGGAGATTGGAAATTGTTTTTATATTCGTTGCTATTTTTATATTTTTGTTATTGGGGACTTTAATCAATTTTGGAGTCAGATGTTGAATATGAGGTAAACTTTTATAAGTTATTCTATTTATGTTGTTGTTATTTGCTGAATTTAGAATTGGAGGAATGTTATATGAAGTACTAAAAATAATTTTATTGACTAAATAATTTGGTTATGAATTTTCGAGAAGTACGATTTTTAGTTCATTCAATTACTCTATTCTCAAAGAGGGATGGGTTAATTTCTCCACTCTTGTTTTCATATTGGCAATAACATTAATTTTAATATTGTTTGGGTGAATGTGAATGGTAATTTATTAGTCTATTACTATTAATGAGTTTTCTGTACCACCTTGTGATCAATTTGTTATCTTCTGTTCTAATTAGTTTCATGTCCAGGAATGGAACTGAGTTATTTTCTTTTTCTACTGTGAATTTTTGTTATATTATTAAAAAAAAAAAATTTTTTTAAAAAATATATATATATATATATATATATATATATATATATATATATATATATATATATATACAGTGTGACCCATTTAAAATGGAACCACCCCTGTAAAATACGCATTTTTCAGGCATTCTCAAAAAATTTTTTTTTTTGAATATTGAGCATCAAAAACTGTATTTTGACACAAATTTTCATAACTTTAGTTTCATTTCCAAGGCCCTCTATGGTTTTTTTTCTTCGTCAAAAATGCGAAGTCAATAGCTCATTCCGTTCTACAGTTATAAATCCTGAAAGTATGGTAATGTGAGCGATTTGTGGTGTACTAAATCGCAGCCTACTATTGATTTAGTACAATACCTATGCCTAATGTATTAGTTCAGCTTTCCTCAAATTATTGATGCCTCCTCTAAGAGCTTATTTCAGTTGAGTTTTGCAGAATTTGAAAGGAACATTTTTTGTCCTGCTTTCTGTTTTATTATTGAAAAATTAATTTTGATACTTTAAAACTTGATTCGGTTCATTTCGTTTTTATCGGCTATGGAAGACTGCATAACTTGAAAATGAATTTTTAATTTTCTGTTATTTTCGAATACACTTATAACCTAAACTTGAATAAATGATTTTAAGGGAGTATAATTTACAAATCCAGTGGCGTAGTCAGATTTTCATTACAAAATCGCTTCCACCACAAATCGCTCACATTACCATACTTTCAGGAGTTATAACTGTAGAACGGAGACAGCTATTGACTTCGAATTTTCGCTGTACAAATTCACTGGTGTTCTACTTTATATCGGCAGTGTTGCCAGATTTTAAATATGTCTATAATCTAAATGAAAATTATAATCAAATACTTTGTTTCCAAAATTAAAGTTGTTATAACTTCGTTGTTAACCAATATTTTTTTATGGAATTCTGATGGGTGAGGGATGGTTCTATTTTGAATGGGTCACACTGTATATATTTATTTAATTTATTATATATTTATCATTTTTTTCTCGAGTCTACTGCCAGTTGCTTCAAAATAATACTCATTTGTCGCACATTTTCATTCACACCAAAATTTCGCTTTTTAAACCTCGCCAACCATCATTTAAACCATTTAAAAGGATTTAAAAAAAAAGTTATTAGAAATTCATTTGTTCTGGAAAAGTTTTCAATAATATATAATACCTATATATAATAAAAATGTATGTCTGTGTTGATAAGCTCATAACTTGAGAACGGCTGGAGCGATTTGTCTATTTTTTTTCGGAAAAACGGGCTAACGAACGGAAAAACGGGATAACGAAAAAAAGGGATAACGGAATTACGGGATAACAGGAAAACGGAATAACGGGAAAACGGGATAATGGGATAACGGCATAACGGGATATCTGGAAAATGGGATAACGGGATAACGGGAAAACGGGATAACTTGGTAACGGGGTAGAGTCAAAGGCATATCCTAGATGGAATAACACAAAAAAAACATAGGAAAAAAGAAATTCTAGGAGGGCGAGAGTTTTTAAGAATTTTTTTTAGGGAATATAGAAATTTGGACAGGATAATGACTGTCGGGTCAACTAGTATTTGATAGTGATTGATTCATTCAGTGAATAGGTTGCTGTTTTAAGGCGAATCAAAGTGATGCAAAATTTGTTAATAAACTTTTTTCAGAATTTTAAAAATATTTGAAGTTTTAACTACTCATAAACATGCCCAGAGGAGTGGACAAAGTCAGTGAAGAGTTTCAAATTGGCTCCAAAAAAATAATTTTTAGAAATAAAAAACCGGATGATTTTTTTTTTATTTCTTTTTGATTATCGTACCACACTGAGAAAATTCAGCTAATGTTCATGTTTGACGTACAAGAATTAAACAAAACATGTGGAAGAAAGAGTTGAGAAACAAATAGAAAATTACGGGGGTAGGTCAAATAGTTTTAATATCGGGGATACGGTATCTTTACGAGATTTTGAAAACCTCGATCATCCCACCTGGACAAAGGGGGAGAAATGGAGTTTTATGTGGGGATACGTCAGAGATAAAGTTTATAAAATACACCCATCTACAAAAGGGGATATGAAAAACAGAATTACGGACGTATTCGAAAATATTAGTGTCAATATGTTTTAAGGCATATTAGTGAAGGATTTTAAAATAGAATCATTATTGTTTAGAACTAGCCGGTACTCACTTTGAACAGTTAAAATAACTTTTCAATTATTTTCATATTTTTTATTGCTGTTATTTATAATTTGAAATTTTGTCAAAGTTTAAATTTGTTTCTGACCTAAATATTGAAACAGAAAAATATGCTTGCCAGCCGTTCCTCTTCGCTAATTTTCAGGTATTAGTTGAAAGGACAATCATGTTTGAATCACACTAACTCAGTGTCAGAGAAATTATTTGTAAAAATAAAAATTAAATTGTAAATGTCTCATAAACTCAGTTTTGTGGACTACAACATGTCGATGAAATTTGTAGGGATGAAAAAGTTCTACAAAAAAGGGGACATAACAAATGGATATTCCATCAAAAAAAGTTTTTAACATTTAAAGTTTGTCAAGTGTATGCTTTTGTATAAAACCCCCTTCATAATAAGTGTAACTTTTGGTCCATAGTGACAACTAATCCTTGTGGCACTTCTCAAATGTTTTTGCTTGAATCCCATGAATGAATAGTTCTTATGATGTCATGTGTGATGTTTTTTTTTAAAGACTTTTGTACTTTCTGAAAATTGACAATGCCGCGAATGTGGTACTTCCTCACACCAATGGTCCATCGAGTGTATACTAAAGATGTCTAAAAACCCTGCTGAATGAACTGAATATATATTGTTTAGATTTTCGAGGGGACACCATCTGTGACTTCAACAGAGCTGCTCTCTGTGGTAATCTGTAGTAGATGGCGCCGTCCAAAAATGTTTGTTTATATTCTCGCTTAATGTCAGAACTTAATTTCTGACATCTTCAGCATTTTATATGAAATAATGTTCAGTGTTTTGTCGGTATCTATGCGTTTTCCATCTCTTTGATTCGAAATCTTGCTTAGCTTATTCCTGAGTTTGTTCTTAAAAAAAACACTCGTTCATCAGTTTATTAGTGCGTGAGGAATTGTTTATTTTCAGGTAGTGTAGTGTGTAAGGATACTTTTTGTAGAATGGGCCATATTTGTATTTTGTGTGGACAGTATAAAGCCGTAGATTTGAATATTCACCTGTATTCAGTACCAAAAGCAAGTACAAATCTTGACGAATTGACTAATAATGATATTTTCATTGTTCATCATATTGTATGCATTGAATTTTATATTTTCTGCAATTTAATAACAATTTCATTTCCAATTCTCCGTCTGTCAAAATGCAGTTAACCTCAAATTCAAATGGTACAAAATACGAAAAACAACACGACAGTGCTTTCTTTGTGCAATGTTCGGGGGCTTCTAATTCTAGCTTTGCTATTGGTGAAGTTTGACAGATGTCTCTTTTCAACCAATAGCAAAGCTAGAATTAGAACCCGCGAACAGTTCGTCTCAAAAAGAAAGCTGAGGAAATAAATATACCCTGTTACTGAATTGAAACTAAAAGAAATTGGCGCCATCTGACACGCTAATAATCTCTATTATCAAGTAGGCCAAGTGTCGCCAAGTCGATCATAAACTTCTACAGGTATAAGTGCAAGCACCAGGGTTTTTAGACATCATATATACAGTGCTTCTCAAAAGTCCCCTCCCGCGCCCTCTTATTTTTGGAACGATTATACATAAACAAGTAAAATTTGAAAACTGAATATAAAAGGTTGTAAACTTCCCTACTAGTGATGATAGATGACGACATTGTCAAAGATGACGTCACAAGGCCGTTGTGACCAATAATTTTAAATGGAACCCTACGGCAAGCGACACCTCTTTTAAAAGGTATCGAAAAAACCTATTCAATGATACTAATTTTGTTTGTGTTTATGGCAGTTTTGGCAACTCGCTTTTAAAAAACGCAAAGCTGTGATGAATTAAATCAGTTAATACTAAAATTCCAAATTCAAGCTCCGCCTCTGGATAGTTGTCAAATAAGCTGACGTTTTTGTTAGTCTTCCTAATTCGACGTTTTTGTAATTGTCCAAGTTTTTGTACATTTAATAATTTGTGTATTGTTGATCGAACGTTTAACTGTTTTAGCAGCTTTTGGTACTTTTAATATTTATGTACATTTTAATAATTTGTTAAACTGTTGTGAGCCGAACGTTTGAGTGCTTCAAGAAGCGAAATGGTACGTGCTTTAGGTGATAAAGTAGCAGCGATCCTAATACTTGGTGGAACTGGACAAAATATTCATGCAGCAGAACGCATTTTTAATGAGAGGTTTTCCGATCGCCCCGTTTCGAGGACTTATTTAAGGGAGCTTCTTCGTAAGTTTGAAACAACGGGTAGTATTAATGATACGAAGCGATCTGGCAGACCACAAATTTCTGATGAGAAAAAAATTGATATACTGGCAGAAGTAATAGTTAATCCTACTTCTTCAACAACTCACGTTGCATCTACCTGTGAAGTCAGTCGAAGAACAGTACACAGGGTGTTGAAGAAAAAAAACAAATTTCATCCATACAAATTAAAAATGGTTCATCAACTCTCACACGACGACCCAGACCGAAGACTAGAATTTTGTGAAAATATGGAAACTAAAATTAACCAACAGTCAAACTATGTCAAAACAATTTCTTTTATTGACGAAAGTACTTTCTATCTAAATGGAAATGTAAATACACAGAATGTGAGGTATTGGAGTGACGCAAATCCTCACCTGTTTCGTGAAACACATACCCAATTTCCCCAGGTGAATGTTTGGGCAGGTATCCTGGGAAACCACATCGATGGGCCTCTTTTTTTAAATACTCATTTAACTGGTGAGGTTTATCTGGAGCTGTTGCAAAACGCAATAGAACCGTTAATCCTTGAAATTTTGGAAGATAATCCAGATGAATTCGGCAATTTGGAAATAACATTCCAACAGGATGGTGCTCCTCTACACTATTACGGTGCAGTAAGACGGTATTTGGATGAGGAGTATCGTGGTAGATGGATTGTGGCGACGAGGTTCAACGGAATGGCCAGCTCGATCACCGGACCTCACACCTTTGGATTTTTTCCATGGGGGTACCTTAATTCGAAGGTTTACGCCACTGAACCTGACAATATTGACGTTTTAAAACAACGTATTCTTGCAGAATGTGAGGCTGTTTCCGCAGACACATTTGCAAAAGTACGAGAAGAGTTTGAAAATAGGATATTTCACTGTCAGGAGGTAAATTTGAAATTATTGGTCACGATGGCCTTGTGACGTCATCTTTGACGATTTCGTCATCTATCATCACTAGTAGGGAAGTTTACAACCTTTAATATTCAGTTTCCAAATTTCACTTGTTTATGTATAATCGTTCCAAAAATAAGGGGGGGGAGGGGACTTTTGAGAAACACTGTATACTAAATAAATACTTCGCCCCTTCTCTATAACTTTGCTTTTTCAGGTGGTGTGGATAACTGCTCTAGCTCCTTACGTGGTCCTTATAATCCTTCTGGCAAGAGGAGTTTCCCTGCCTGGAGCGGCCGAAGGAATCCGGTACTACCTCACCCCGGAGTGGGAAAAACTGTACAATTCCAAGGTACTCGAAAAAAAATAACCTCCCTATCTATAGATATCCTCCAACCATGAAATACTTTTGGCGATTCTAACTCAGAAGTCTATAGATCTACGATATTTGCTGAAATAGAGCTATATAGACATCTCTTTAATTTTTCCAGGTGTGGATAGACGCTGCCTCCCAGATCTTCTTCTCCTTGGGTCCAGGTTTCGGAACCCTCCTGGCTCTTTCTAGCTACAACAAGTTCAACAACAATTGCTACAGAGATGCCATTCTCACCAGTACCATCAACTGTTTGACTAGTTTCCTAGCTGGCTTCGTTATATTTTCCGTTCTGGGTTATATGGCCCACGTCCAGCATAAAAGCATCGAACAAGTTGGATTGGAAGGTAAGATTCGCTATTGGTGTCTTATGACACCTCTGGAGTACCTTTCGCGTGTGAAGTATAATTTGAATGCCTATATCCGGCTCGAAGGACCAAAGCTTTGGCACACCAGTCATTTCTCTGTTCGTTTCAGGACCAGGGTTGGTCTTCATCGTCTACCCCGAAGCCATAGCGACGATGAGCGGCTCCGTGTTTTGGTCGATCATTTTCTTCCTGATGCTCATCACCTTGGGGCTGGACAGCACGTTCGGCGGCCTAGAAGCCATGATAACGGCACTCTGCGACGAGTACCCGAAAGCGCTCGGGCGACATCGGGAAACGTTCGTGGCGTTCCTGCTTTTTGGTATTTACATTTGTGCCTTGCCGACAACTACTTACGTGAGTTTATCTTGGATTATTGTAGTAAATCGTTTTGAATCACCTTGAATTATATAGTTACTTGATTCGAACAAGAACGCGTTCATTAGGTATTTACTGAGACTTTATTTATTAATTTCATGAAATATAAATGTTCATAATTGTAAGCAGGGACCTTCGTCTGTTACATAAAACAAACGAATATTGATTTAGAAGTGACCATCTCCCTCATTATTTTTGAGCTAATCACATGAGCGAAATTTCAAACAGAGAACCAATCAATTTATAGTGGTGATAAAACGTCTACTCGCTGTTTTATACTGATAAAACCACCAGTAGATTCGAGATTGTTTGGGGATAAAACCACATTACGTCCTGTCATTATATGTCAACGAATTCAATTCATATATTATATACAATTCAATTCCTATAAGGAAACAAGAAATGCAATATTGAATAAATAAGGGATTTTGAGCTCAGTACATACGGTGATTTGATATTGGAATTGAAATATATACCTTTTTCAGCCTGTTAAATGAGCCAACTAAGGCAGTGAATGATTTAACTCCCATATTCTCGGACAATCATGAAATGTTGTAGAGTAGTGGTTAGGTAACAAGACTGCAAAGCGAAGTAAAGCAACGTCGGGCGCGGTTCGTTCTTGGATGGGTGTCCGCTTGGGAACACCGCGTGTTGTCGTTGCCTTTTTGCTATTTTTTTTAATGATCACAGATAAAATGTTCATCAATTCAATATTTTGATAATCAATGAAAACCACTTTTAAACATACCTTTTTTTTCAGACTGTTGCGCGAAAGGCTCGGGTTCGATTCCTAGCAGCTTTTTTTTTGGTAGTTCCGCCACGAGCAGTTGAATTAGGAAATTATTTTCGACGGAATCGAAAAATTTTAAAAGACTTTTCGATTTGAAACGCGAAAAAAAATTTTTTTGAAGGGGGGCACTTGCCCCCCAATCGACTCTAGAAAATTTCTTCGTTATAGAAAGTCGGCGACTCAAAAAATTGATGTCCCCGAAAAGCGCACCAAAAAAAATATTTTCCGACCCGGGCCCCCCCTCCCCTCCTCACTAGAAATCATACGTCAAGTGAAAAAATTATCGTTTTTCGATAAAACTTCAATGGACTTTTTTGTAGTACTCTTTTTGAACTTTTTTTTGGGGGGGAAGGGGGGGGGGTATCGTTAAAATCGATGGGGTCAACTAGGAAAAGGAGTTTATTTTTCGCGTTCAGACCCTTAAATGGTCCCCCGTCCTCCTTTAAAAAGTCCCTTGGCTCAATCCGCATTTCTCTACGACCCCCCCCTTTAGGCTGTGCGCTTCCCCGTGGACTATTTTGAATAACGAGAGTAGTTTTGATTATATCTGTCAAACTAGATGGTCAATCACTTTTATTTTTTTTCACAATATCTGTGATATCCTGCTCTAACTCCTCCTCGTTTTTCATAAACTTATTAATTTTAGTACTAACGGTAGAATTAATAATGTGATGTTTGCCTATGCATGGTCCATATGTTACGTGTTGAGTCAACTTCAATTATATATATCTCGGGTTCGGGATGGTGAAACTTATTAAAATTTTATAGAGGTGTTGTTCACATGTTGAAAAATACGTATGCTGAATTTTAATAATTTCCTAATTCAACTGTCTCGTGGCGGTACTACCTTATAGAGCAGTGAATAATCAGAATGAACGAATGAATCTGTAAAACGATTCCTTCGATTTTGGATCGAGAAGAAATATAATATAACATGAGTTCTGGTAGCTTTATACAGTTTCAAATGTGATTCGGGAAATATTCTCATCAAATATCATTCGTGCTAGAGAATTTCATCGCAAAATTTTAAAATTTTCACCCGAGCATTTTGCCTCTAGCAAATTCAATTCGTGCAATTTGCGGCCTTATTATCAAAGATCAAACCACTCAAGATTCGCCTTCGTGGTTTGATCAGATAATAAGACCGCAAATCGCACTCAGTAAAATTTTCAGGCACAAAATGCTTTCTTAAAAATTTCAAAAAAAATTGAGCTACTATTTCCCTCATTATTTTTGAACCAATCAAATGGCCTAATTTCAAACTAGAGAATCAATCAGGTCAGTTTTATAGTGATATAACGTCTTCTCGCTGTTTTATACTGATAAAACCACTAGTAGATTCTATATTGTTTTGCGATAAAACGACACTGAGGTCCTGTCAGAATTATATGCCAACAGGAAATGCAAAATTGATCAAATAAGGGATTTTCAACTCACTTTGACAGTGATTTGATATTTTAATTTAAATATAAATTTTTCAGCATGTTAAAAACCTCAGATTTTCAAGTAAGGCAATGAATAATTGAAATCGGTTATTTTCATAATATCAACAACAATTCTCGTGGACTACGAAGCCAGAGGTCGTCAGTTCGAGCCCCGGTGACTTCAGTAAAATTTCCAGGCAAAATGCTTTCTCGAAAATTTCAAAAAAAATGAGCGATAAAACCTCTAGCACATGATATTACCCTCGATAAAACCCCTAACTCTTATAATATTACCTTCAATAAAACCCCTAGCACTTATGATATTATTATAAAACAGAAATCAATACGAAAGAAGGGAAGATTTTAGCCAAATATACAGTGCTAGTCAAAAGTCCCCTCCCCCCCTCGTATCTTTTGAACGGGTATACTTATAATGATGAAATTTGGAGGGTGGAAATAAACGGATGTAGGCTTCTCAACTGGTCATAACAGGTGACGCAATAGTCATAAATGACGTCACAAGGCCACTGTGACCAATAATTTTAAATGGGACCCTATGGCAAGTGACAGCTCGTTTGAAAGGTATTGAAAATACCTATTCAGTCATACCAATTTTGTTTGGGTTTCGGCTGATTTTGATTGATAAATTGAAGAAATACGAAAATTATAGTTTCGCATTTAATTAATAAAGATTTAAGAACCAGTTCTTATAATAAGTGTTCAAAATGTGCTCCATCTACTTCCTGGCAGTAATGCATCCTATTGCTAAACTCTTGTCGAAGTCCGAGTGTGTCAGCGGAAATTGCCCTACATTCTTCAACAATTCGTTGTTTCAGAATGGCAATACTGTCAGGTGCTGTAGCGTAAACCTTAGATTTCAAGTACCCCAATAGAAAAAAATCTAATGGTGTAAGGTCCGGTGACCGAGCTGGCCATTCGATCGAACCTCGTCGTCCAATCCATCTACCACGATATTCTTCATCTAGGTAACGTCTTACTGCACCGTAATAGTGTGCAGGAGCACCATCTTGTTGAAACGTTATTTCCAAGTTGTCGAATTCATCTGGATTATCTTCTAGAATTTCAAGAATTAACGCCTCAATATCATTTTGTAACATCTCCAGATACAATTCACCGGTTAAGTTAGCATTGAGAAAAAGAGGCCCAACTATGTGGTTTCCCAAAATACCTGCCCAAACATTTACTTTTTCTGGAAATTGAGTATGTTTTTCACGAAAGATGTGAGGATTTGTGTCACTCCAATACCTCACATTTTGAGTGTTAACATTTCCATTGAGAAAGAAAGTACTTTCGTCACTAAAACAAATTGTCTGTATGTAGCCTGGTTGTTGGTTCATTTTATTGGACATAGTTTCACAGAATTCTAGTCTTCGGTCGGGGTCATCATCTGAAAGTTGGTGCACCATTTTTAATTTGTATGGATGAAATTTGTTTTTAGCCAACACCCTATGTACTGTCCTTTGACTGACTCCACAGATAGACGCAACTTGGGCTGTGGAAGAAGTAGGGTTTACTACCATTTCTCCAATTATGTCAATTTTTTTGTCATCACTAATTGTTGGTCGACCAGATCGTTTGGCATCTTGAACACTACCTGATGCTTCAAACTTCCGAAGAAGCTCCCTCAAATAAACCCTCGATATAGGGCGATCGGGGTACCTCTCATTAAACAGTCGTTCCGCTGCATGGAAATTGTTTCTACATTCACCAATTATTAAGATAGCTGCTACTTTGTCGGCTACAGTACGTACCATTTTGCCTATGTAAACACTTAAACGTCTCGTTAAACAATAGCTTAGGTAAATTTTCAAGGTATAAACACTTCTGACAAGTAGAGAATTCAAAAACGTCAACCTTTTTGACAATTAACCAGAGGCGTACTTTAAAATCTTTATTAATTAAATGCGAAACTATAATTTTCGTATTTCTTCAATTTATCAATCAAAATCAGCCGAAACCCAAACAAAATTGGTATGACTGAATAGGTATTTTCAATACCTTTCAAACGAGCTGTCACTTGCCATAGGGTCCCATTTAAAATTATTGGTCACAGTGGCCTTGTGACGTCATTTATGACTATTGCGTCACCTGTTATGACCAGTTGAGAAGCCTACATCCGTTTATTTCCACCCTCCAAATTTCATTATTATAAGTATACCCGTTCAAAAGATACGAGGGGGGGAGGGGACTTTTGACTAGCACTGTATAATGTGAAAGTGGAAATATTGTGTCCGAAAGAAATACATGAAAGAAGGGAATTTTGTGGCATAGTGAACAAATTAAATTAAAGAAAAAAAGCATCCTCAAGTGGGAGTCGAACCCACGACCTTATGATCTCTAGCCATACGCTCTAACCAACTGAGCCATTCGAGGACATAGGAATCGACACACACTCGTGAATCCTTTCCTTCCATAATTTAATGTTCATGCTAAAAATGAATCGAAGATCAAACGTACTTATCAATGGCCGTCGAGATCCGTTACCTGTCACTCTAACATCATCGTCAATTGACGATTCCGAATAGCAGATTAAGGAAGATGATCTCTAACCACTGATAAGATTTTAGCCAAATATATAATGTGAAAGTGGAAATATTGTGTCCGAAAGAAATACATGAAAGAAGGGAATTTTGTGGCATAGTGGACGAATTAAATTAAAGAAAAAAAGCATCCTCAAGTGGGAGTCGAACCCACGACCTTATGATCTCTAGCCATACGCTCCAACCAACTGAGCCATCAATACAGCATATGTTTCTGTTTCTGAGTTTTTACATGTGCTTAAAAATGTATTGATTACATCAAAAAACTAATGAGCGTGCTAAGAATCTCAATACGAGGTTACTTTGTAATTGCTTGCTGCCAAGAGAAATAATCAATCCAATAAAAAAAATTGTAAAATTGTTTTTAACCGCTTTTTCAGTTGTTTTACCAAACCTCAGCAGCTAATGAAAACTTGTACGAGTTAAGATCACGGGGGCCTTACCTTTTCTAGTGGGTTCCGGAACCACTCTTGGGGCTTTGAAAAATGTTTTACCGGCGCTGTGCTTGGAGTCGAACCCGCATCGTCGGGTGGACACACGTACCACTGAGCCACTAGCCCAGTTAACCACCTCTACCCCTTTTTTGCTCATCCCTACAGGGTAGGTCATCTAGACCATGACTCCACTTCATAGCCCTCATTTTACCCCGTTTAAAAAATGCTAACGGAATCCTATGGGTTCCATTTCCCCCCCCTTAGGGGTTGAATTTACAAAAACGCTGAAACACGTACTCTTTTTTTGTGACAAAGACCTCAAATACCAATTTTTATGACCTTATACAAATTTTCAACCTTCATTTGACCCCTTTTAGGATCTTTTCAAAAACCCTGAAATACGTGAAATGCGATATCGTTCATTTCCAGTTTTTGTTTTGTTACAGGGTGGAGTATACTTAGTTAATATGTTGAATATCTACGGCCCCGGTCTAGCCATCCTGTTCGTGGTGTTTGTAGAAGCTGCCGGCGTGTGTTGGATATACGGAACAGACAATTTCTCTAGAGACATCGAAAAAATGATAGGACATAGACCTGGCCTGTTTTGGAGAATATGTTGGAAATATATCAGTCCAGTTTTCATTTTGGTAGGAAAACGGTGTTACAAACGATATGTCACAAATATCTAATGATTTTTTTTCAGATTATCTTCGTATTTTCCCTGCTCAGCCACGAAGACATGTTAGGGACCGAATACACCTATCCAGAGTGGAGTTTGAAAGTCGGATATGTCCTCACAGCATCTTCCATCATGTGCATTCCTTTGTATATTGTTTATAGATTTGCTATAATGCCAGGAAATTTCAAACAGGTAATTTATTTATTTATTTATGAAAATACCATCCAGCAGGCTCTTAAACTCTTATTTGCAGATGTATATGTACACTGTATATTTGAATGGTTCGTAGTCAAGAATCTATAAAACAAAACAAAAAAAATTAACATTCACAAAAATTTTACTTTTTGACTCACCTTTTTGAATATATCATATTTGACATAATCAAACGATGAACATTTTAATGTGATAGTTGATTTGGTCGCATCTTCATTTTATAGGGTCAATTGAGAATTGCATTAAAAATAATTATTTACTTACCCTGGATCTTACAATATTTGTTATCAAAAACCAGTCTAAAAATTAATGAATTAGGAGTAAAAGTGTGCAGAGATCCTTGGAGGCAGACGGTAACCAATATGGCTATCATTGCTATAACAAGTACGAGTATTGTTGTAATAATTGTTTGCAATTAATATAGTTCATTTGAAAAACTATGTCATTATATTTTTTTTTTTTTTAATTTAACGTTGGCCTATTTCTGCTACCAAGGCTAAACACCGACGCCGGTGAGCACACTCCTTCCAACCGGAAATTTTGCCGAATCCTCTGTTGTTTCAGAGGTAGGGTTCTTTAACGAGCTCAACATCCATGAACTCGGGACCGACATCTTAACGTCCCCTCCGACTATGTCATTATTATTGACGATAGTAGATGTCGGATGTGTTGTAACTATAATAATAGTTCTATTTGGCAATTCACATGTTCCAATGATTTATCTTTTATATTTTATTATTTATTATTATATTTAAATTATAACTTGAAATATCAATGTTTTTTTTTAAGTAGTCGAAAGTTACCAAAAAAGCAGGCAGAAAATCACACCAACAAAGATTCTTCTTGAAGTTCTCAAAATGGACCGTAACATTTCCATTCATTTAGGGTCATATTGTTCGTCCAAGCAAAGCTGAAATTTTGAGTGTGATATGTAGTTAAGAACGTATGCGTACTTGCTAGCTTAAGAGTGGGGCTCTTTTACAGGTAACAGGTACAAAAGTACATAAAATCTTTCACACTTACGTTGAAGTATGGTAATGCTTTCGACAATTAATATCGTCCAGTTAGCCGAGCGGTCTATGGCACCAGATTTAAGTTCTTGATCTCAAAAGTTAGCGAGGGTTCGAATCCCCACGCCTGACGATTTTTTTAATTTTTCCCATCGAAATTGAGAAATGATTTGTTTTTTATTTGAATATTCGTCCCAAAACAAATCATTTCTCAATTTCAAAGTGAAAAAAAAATTGTCGTGCGTGTGGATTCGAACCCTCGCTAACTTTTGAGATCAAGAACTTAAATCTGGCACCTTAGACCGCTCGGCTAACTGGACAATATTAATAGACAAAAGCATTACCATACTTCAACGTAAGTGAGAAAGTTTTTCATGTACTTTTGTACCTGCTACCCGCTTCCAAGCTCTCAAGTAGGCATACGTTCTCAACTACATATCACACTATCCATAACTAAAATTTCAGCTTTGCTAAAATGTCGTAGGTTTTCCGGCTCTGAGATCTTATTGGCCAGTAGATATAGACAATAAATTCATATTAATTCCAAAAGTTTTCAAACTTTATTGGTATGTTAGTTCATTGATAAAAACAAACTATGAAATTTTGCAGAAGTCTCCGATGACCGGAACATTGTTCAAATTACAAAAAACGTTTCAATGTTTTATTTTTGCACTGAAAATTGTAAAAGTTCTGCAAACTTGGCATTCCGATAGTAATAATGTTTTGCAACATGCATTAAGTTTGCAACCTTGTAAAAGTTACAAAACCTTGTTTTTTGTCATTTGTTTAAGTTTTTCGTTGCAATTTGTTAAAAAAAATTACAAAAGTTCTGCAAATTGGATAAGTGAACGGAAAAGAAGGTTTAACATATTCACGTACATTTGCAACCATTTCTGAAGAACGCATCTTTTTTTTTTTTTTATTACAAAAGTTTTGTATTGTGGTTGCAAATAAAGAGAATATCGGTCCTAGTGGATATATAACTTTGCAACCCCATACGAAAAACGGAACATATTTATTCACTAATATTGATTTTTCGGATTTTTACAACTGCCGAAATAATTGCAAAAGTTTTGCAAATTGCAGTTATAATTAAGAATAATATTTTAGATAACGCAAGAGATTTGCAACCGTCATTGTTCAACGGAACATTTTTTTTTTGGCCATAAATTGTAAACATTGTCCAAATAGGTTTAAGATACCTATATATTAGACTGACATATGTCTAGAGTGGTCCAGTTGAATACTTGATTATCCATCGCGTATATCTGTTATATTTTGTACTGGTTGATTGGAATTCTATTCTGCGATGTTTTTCCAGATCGCTATGTATGTTACGTCGGAAAAGCAAGCGAGATTGTTGGAAACTCGTCTAACTCAATATATCGAAGGATGAAATGAACTTGTTAATTATTCGAGAGATTGACGTTGTAACATAGTATGCAAAATGCTTCCACCAATTGGTAAAATGAATTGACTGCCTGATTTGTAGAACTTTTGCTTTTTTTGGTGTAGAGTACAAATACAAATATTTTTATTTTGATTTTACTCTCATTTCCGTGTTGCAGACGATGTTGCAAATTAATGAAAACATTGTACGAGAGGACATATTCACTTGCAACCATTATTTGAAACTTTTGTAATAATTCCGATACTTATTTTAATAAAAAAAAACAATTACATGAAAAAATATATTTTCCGTTTGACGCAAGAGGTTGCAAATGAAAACTCTTCTCAAGAACATTATTTTAGTTATTGTTTCGAGTTTTTCGAAAAATTAGGATTGACAACAATTGTCTTTCGATAAAATAAACATATCCGTTTTGTTTGGATGGTTGCAAATTTATCAGAGGATGTAAATTGCTATTTTTCAAAACCTCGAAAGTTTGCAGAACTTTTACAAATTTTTCTACGCTCATAATTGTGAAAATTAATTAAATCCTGATTTTCAACATCTTCCGTTCAGAAAAACGGGTTGCAAAATCAGAGTAAATATCATTTGAACGTACTCTTCACTCTACTGAAGTTTCAAAACTTTTGTAATTATTATTAAATTTTGGGAAAATCATGTCTATCTCTACTGGCCTATTACTCTATGTGCGATAGTTAGTCCTTCGCAGTCAGAACAACTCTTGTTAAAGATTTAGTCTTTTTCCCCAATAAACACACAGGAGTTCAAACGGTATTATAGAATTAATTATTATTGTTATATTAATTAAATGTGAATGTGGATTTTTCTTTATTCGAAACACATTGATGAAAACTCTTCATAGAGAAGAATAAATATTCAAGGTTAAATATAGTCACATATTACAAACTCAGTGCGCCTTTCGTACCTGTCCGGAAACTTTGTATAAACACTAGGAGACCGATATTACATAGTTCGAGAGGAAATCACTTTCCACCTCACTCTGAACAGTGTTTGTCAAGTGTCTTTGGAAGGGACACGCTCAGCAAATTGCGGTTCGGTTTGAATGTTTGAATATTCCCACATAATGAACTGCGAGTCGCGATATGTATTGGAGGAGAAGTAATAATCAGTTATTTATGTAACCAATTAGTAAATCCTCAATTTTATATAAGAAGCGGGATGTTTGAGGAATAATATTATTTTGTAACGACTTATTTTCATGATGTTTCCTGTGAATAAAGTTATTCTGTGATATTTTTAACTGTAATAACATTAATGAAATGTTCAAACTCTTTTATGGTACTATTAATTTTGCTATTGATAAGTTTTGTCCATAAAAAAACCAATTAGTAAACAAAGAAGATGAACTTAAAAATAAGTGGTTTACTAGAGAATCATTCGAGTTACGTAAATCGCTAAACAATCTATATTGGCTGAAGCAGAACTTTCATGATGAAAAATTAGAAATTGAATATAAACTTCTGCATAAAACTTATAAAAACAAACTAAAAAGAGATAAAAAGTTATATTATCAAAAAATCAGAGTACGCATAAAAATATTTTTTTTCCATGATAAAGGATTTCTTAATTTTCATCAGTGGCGTCCCTGTTAACATGCCCTGCCATATTTTTGATCAAAATAATGATACGCCACTGTCTTTTTCACACAAATATTTTCACCTGGACAAATAAAAACGTTCATCGACGAAGCACCCGATGAAAAGTTTTTATTTATAAAAGTAAGTATCTACCTAACATTGCATTTTTTTAAATTTTGTCATGATTACATTTTCCATTCGACTCATTGATATATTTCATTAATGTCGAGAAAACTTGATAAGTTAACTCGTGGCGAAGCGGGCTAAGGCGCTAGATTTGAACTATAGACTACAGTATGAGATGCGGGTTCAAAGCTAGCCTAGGTCATCCTGCTTTTTATTTCTTTTTTATTTTTTTCTTTTCCTTATTTCTTATTGTTGTATTTTTTTAATTTATCCGCCTTTAAGGGTAGCAAAATGAAGGATATTGATCACTCACTCTGAATTCTGGTCCGTTAACCGATTCTATCAGGCATAACTTTGTACTGAGTTCTTCGATTTGGATGAATCATTTTTTAATAGATAGGGTATACCTCATATTTGGATTTCGAATGAAATCATCCACCCTTACGGGTAGAAAAATAGGGGATAATTGATTTTTCACTTGTGAACATTGGCACACACATATGTAGTTGACAATGACAGATCGCTACTGTCATTATTCCACATCCGTCACAATAATTATATTCTATGAGAGGATGGAATGATACAAAGTAATGGAATAAACTAACCAGAACAACAAAAATAATGTATATTACAACAAATAGTAAAAATAGATAAACATATTATTTAACTGGTAATAGTTGAAGTAAGGTGGGTAAGTAAGTATTTTGGAAGTAATAAAAAAACAAGTAGGTAGTAATTAGTAGATTTCAGCCACAAAAAAATGAAAAATAAAAACTTTTTAACAAAAAATTAAACCGACGAAATACGGAACTGAAAAGTAAAAAATAAAATAAACCTTCTTAGTCTCAATAACTAGGCTCCTAAACTAATGTAAGTAACTAATTTTGAGTCGGCGCCAAACGAACAATCAACGAACATCATTAAATTACTTCAAAAAAATTATCAGAATGTCACCGCGCAACTCGATGCCATCATTTTACGCCTTACCTAATTCATTTGCTTGTTTGTTTAGCGCCGACTCAAAATTAGTTACTTACATTAGTTTAGGAGCCTAGTTATTGAGACTTAGAAGGTTTATTTTATTTTTTACTTTTCAGTTCCGTATTTCGTCGGTTTAATTTTTTGTTAAAAAGTTTTTATTTCGTTAATTATTTTAATGGAAAATGCACAATTCAAAACATTGGTATTAATAGATTTGGTAATTTGGGAAGCAAATAGCAACATATTTAAATCTGCCTGATCCGAATTTATATACAGGGCATTGTTTTCGAAGGACATCTGCTACCGTATTAGTTGATGCCGGTGGTGATATTACTGCATTAAAACGTCATGGTGGCTGGAAATCCAATTCAGTGGCGGAAGGCTACATTGAAAATTCGGTTCAGAATGAAATCAGGATTTCCAATAAAATATTGAACTCTATTAAGACTAGCAATAATGAAATAAATGTAAATATTCCTTCCACTTCCAGATCAGTGGGACCTGGAATAAACTTTTCAAACTGCACAATAAATAATCTTAATATTTTTAAGAAATCAGATTAATTACAGTTATATTGTTCAATATAAATATAAATAGAATGTTTATAGTTTTCCTATATCCATGGTGATACCCAAGGTAATACCATTAATAAAAATTTTGTAGAATTTTTTATAGAAATACGAGTAATTACTGTTATTGTGTTCAATACAAAAATAAGTATAATATTTATAGTTCTTCATTATTTATCGGGTGTAGAAAAAATAGCGTATGCAACTCTCAAGTAATGGTTATTAATACACTCGCATAAACCATACGAAACTTGCCTTCGGCTCGATTCGTATCCCGGTTAATGCTTGTGTATTAATAACCATAATTACATGATCGTTGCATAATATACTATTATGTATTCTCTTTTCTGTACTGACTTTTACTAATATCATGTAAATGGTCTCAATGGTATAGAACATTATTTATTTATTTATTATTTATTTATAGATTTGATGAATTATTTTTGAAGTCAAGTACTGCGATCCATGCAAACAAAAAACAGTTCCACTAAATTATTTTTCCCATAAATTGAGTTGAGAAAACTACGTCACCTGTTTCGCTATACAATGGCTTCTTCAGATGAACTTAAACTAAATTCCTCTCACGATGTTTCACATCAATTATGAAATATTTCTCCAAAAAGTTACCGAAAATCCTTTATTTGACAGGGAAATTTTATTCACGGACGAAACTAGTTTTACTAAAAACAGGATCAGAAATTTTCATAATAATCATTTTTGGGCCGAGGAAAATTTGCATGCAATCGTGGAATCTCATCACCAGGAGCAGTTCTCATCAAATGTCTGGGTTGGAATTATTGGAGATTACCTAATTGGACTTTTTTTTACCTCGCAGATTAAATGGACATAATTATCACAGATTTCTTGAAGATAATTTGCCAATTCTGTTGGAAGATGTTCCTATTTTAAAGCGAAATCGCATGCGATTTATGCACGATGGTGCACCTGCTCATTTTAGTGCTCTGGCACGCGAATATTCAAACCAAAACTTTCATAATCGCTGGATAGGTCGTGGGGGAACAGAGTCATGGCCAGCTAGAGCCCCAGACTTAAACAGTCTTGATTATTTTCTCTAACTAACAATTCTAACTGAGGAAGAATTGCGAAACCGCGTAATAGTTTCCTGTGAAGCAATAAGGAATACTTCAGGAATTTTCGAAAGAGTACGCGAGTCAATGACAAGGAGGGCTGAAGCGTGCATACTTGCAGGAGGCGGACATTTTGAACAGTTAATTTGATTTTGGAATTTTTTGTTCATAATAGTTATGTTTTTAAAAATAAACAAGGTATTTTTATGCGTACTCATTACAAAAACTAAATAATAGTTACCATAAAATTACAAAAATATTGCCTTGATCCTTTGGTTACCACAATTGTGATATTAAGACTAAGAGAAAAAATCGAATAGGGACAAGCAAATGAATGTATTTTATTTTCTAAATCGAAAACCGTCCGCAGGAGGAAAAAAAAAGGCAGTAGACCATTTTTATGAGAAGATAAAGGACAATTACAAAAATAATATTTATTTGGAAAAAAAGACAGTGGCGTATCATTATTTTGATCAAAAATATGACAGGGCATGTTAACAGGGACGCCACTGATAAAAATTATGAAATCCTTTATCATGGAAAAAAAATATTTTTATGCGTACTTTGCATGTACCAAAACTGAAAAAAGCCAAAGCGGTTTCAGAGATAATGGGGAAGAACTGATTTTTTTGTTAAATTTCAACATCCTGTATCTCAGAAATAAAGCGGTTACGGTTCATATGAAGAATTTTTCTTAAAATCATCCAAGGATTATCGCCCTTCAGGATCAGCATTCAATTATGAAACATCCTGTATACGTATATTCTCGGGGCATAAGAAGGTGTGTATCGTTTGGGATTTTTTACGCAGAAAAATTCGATAAACCACCTTGGATTGACCTAAAATTCTGCAGAGGCTCTCCCGCATGGAAAACGATTACACTCATTTATTTTTAACTGGTTTAAAAAAAGATATCCCGATTTATTTCCTAATTATAGATAGAAGACATCTTCATCGACTGGTGATATGTTTTATGTGTTTTTATAGAAATGGAAAATGACATGGAAACCGGAACATTCTTCCGACAACAGCGCTCTGACGTACTGCGGAGGTACCGAGGTGTGACCTGAGAACATTCCCCATTCCTACACAATCGAATGGTTAGTTTAGATTCTAGACGTGTAGATATATCTGTTGTTGGCTATTTTGTAAAAATCGGGTTGAATATCAGCCATATCTGACCCGATCTGCCAGAGTTTATTTGAGAATTGTTTTATTGTTAGATGTTGTACAGGTCTGACTTTATAACAGAAAACCAATCGAATATTCGTTAATGAAATTAATTCGCTGGAATTGATTTCGTTTTTTTTCATTGGAAATTATCATCAACACATAATTATGGGCCCAGAATAGATCCTCGAGGAAGTTGTGTATGTGAATAATTTATATAATGTGGAAAACACATTTTTTTTATGGAACGATTTTCTGTAACATTTCAACCTCAAAATAGAACCTTATGGTGTCAACATAACTTCTACCACTCCTCGTCAAATATCAATTGAATTCTAAAAAATATATCATTTTATTTTCACAAGAAAGCATTTCACAAAAACCTGATTTATTTAATATAACATAGCACTAGACTTGAAGCTTATTCTGAAATTCCAATCCCACACAGGACTCCAAATTATATCCACATTTTCCAAATTACTTCGCACTATTGCATTGTACAATGAAATTTATTTTTAAAAGCTCTTGTGACAAGGTTTTCATATAATTTAACTCTAAAATCACTCATTTTGGATGACTTTTGCACTCCCAAACCAATCCAATAATCAAATTTGTTATTTTTCCGGGTGAGATTGTGAGACATTTCTTTATACTGACCTGTGATTCATTAGGATACAGTTAATAATTGAGTCGATCTATATCTCCAGATCTTCGGCATATATTGATTTCATGATATCTTGGACACATTCGCTGATATATTTCATGAAGATGGAACATAGTAGAGGTCTCAGTGTGATCCTTGAGGAACCCCAGATATTACTGCGGTTGTAATCGATATGGCGTTGTTAAATTCAGCTATTCAAGTACATAATCGTAAACAATTATATCTTACCTAAGTGTATTTTTTACTTATTTCTCATATCCTTATAAAGCAAACTGTTCCAATTGTATGAGTAACACATATCCTCTTTCGGAAGAAATCGTGTCGGTTCATTAAAAATTCATTTTTATCCGAAAAAAAAAAACAAAAATTTTAAGTAACTGAATATAATGAATGAAGCACCGAATAACAAACATATTCATAGAGATTTAATGATAAATGACGATACATCATCAAGGTCAAAACAAGACGTTGATTGTTGAAGGTTAAAAAAATTTTGGAGACCTTTTAGTTTTACCAGACTTTCTCGTTAGTCCAATCAAATGGTAGTTGCACGTGGACAAAATTCAGTATTTTGGAGTGCTGAATCCAAATGTGTACTTTGCTGACGAAATTTCTTGAAGATATTTGCAAAAAAACAGCGAAATTTTCGGACCGTATTCAGTTTTTTGCCGCAACTCGGAAACTATGCATTTTATCGGAAATACCATTCCATACAAAGTAAAAGTAGAAAAAGTTTACTATGAATTTAATACACAATTTTGGAATGTAGGACCAACGGGTGAGGAGCTGGGGCAATTTAAAAAATTGACAAAATTTGCGTACTTCGCAAAAAATAGAGTTCTTCGTCTGTTTTTCGCAGATAACTAACTCATAATTTAGGTATTTATCGAAAAAACGCACTAAGTTAAACAGTTTTCGTTTTCGTAAAGAAACATAATAATAATGCAGATAATGTACTGAAAGCTAAAAAAGAATTAGGTAGGTAGACTAAAATAGAATCGTGGGGCGTAGCGTAACCTGAGTAAATATGTAAATGATCGCACGATGATAGTGACGGGTTTACTTCTACACACATTTTGGATGGTACAGTTAGTTGGGTACTTTCCCTCTTCCAGGTTTTGAAAAATACACGTTGGAAGGAGCCTGTAAACCAACTGAGAGGTCTAGGAGGTTGACATTCTCGCCCGCACGACACTAACCGTCTCCTGCTCTTCTGCCAGGAAATAAGTGAAGAACCGTTATACCTTCCTAACTATGATTTAGTTTAAAATTTTGTCGTTCACACGCGCGTGGAGAAGGTACCTTGATTTTGATTAAGGATAAGTTCAAGAACCTGTTTGGCTTTGTGAATTATGACAAACTTGACTGTATGTTAATGGAAAAAGAGGTTGAGTTCTCAATTGTTCAGTGTAAATATAAGTACATGTATATTATATGCATTTATAGACCCCCATCATCTGACTCTAATTTATTTCTACATAGGTTGGAACTGCTTCTATCTCAGTTTCCATTAAATGCATATATCATAGTGTCTGGCGACTTCAACATACATTTTTTGGATAAAACAGTACCCCATACACAAATCGTTGACAACCTATTCGATTCATGCAATTTAACTATGCATGTTGAAGCACCCACTCGAATCTCTTCTTATTCATCTACCACTTTAGACTATATTTGCACAAATATCAATAAGGATCTTATTGATTGCACTGTTATAAATGCTGGTCTGTCAGACCATGAAGCTGTTGTATGCAAACTTCCTGTAAAATCACAAATGCCTAGGGATCGATCCAAGAGACTGAGTAGAATATTCTCTGAGAAAAATTATAACAAATTCTCACAACTTCGTGCCATGGTGCAGGTGTATCTAGACCATATTTCGGTACCTGAAAGTTTTTATTTTGCTCCCACAGATGCCACTGAACTCAGAGAAACCATCGTTGATATAAAAAATAAGAACTCTTCTGGATGGGATGATATTTCAGTGAACTTACTGCTCAAATTGACACCCTCATTCCTACATGTTTTGACAGAAGCAGTCAACCACTCGTTCTCAGTTGGTGTTTTTCCTAGCTGTTTAAAAATAGCAAACATCATTCCATTATATAAAGGTGGTGACCAAGATTTTCCTTCAAATTTCAGACCAATTGCTTTGCTGCCAGCGTTAGCGAAAGTAACCGAAAGATTAGTTGAAAAAAGGATGTTAACGTTTACCTATAAGCAAACATGGTATTCTCAGTACAGACCAATATGGCTTCCATACCTCAAAAAATACCAATGAGGCAATATTCGCATTTCTTGAGCGGCTGTTCCTTAGGTTGAATGATGGGGAGACAGCTGCAGCAGTGTTCTGTGATCTTTCAAAGGCCTTTGACTGTGTAAATCACAGGATACTGCTCCAAAAGCTGCACACCTATGGCTTCAGAGGTGTAACTCTGCTCTGGTTTCAATCGTATCTGGCCGAACGTTTCCAAAGCGTCATCATTGCCAATGTGAACTCGAAGCATCTAGCTCTCAAACATGGAGTACCGCAAGGCTCTGTACTGGGCCCTCTGTTATTCTCATTATATGTGAATGATATAACGCATGTCGACATACATGGACAATTTACACTGTTTGCAGACGACACCACCATCCTTTGGCATGGTATTGATAACATATTTTTAGAAGACATCATCAACGAGGACCTGAGTAAAGTTAAAAAATGGTGCGACGCCAACTTATTATCTTTCAATACCTCTAAGACAGGTATAATAAACTTCAAGTGTGTTGTCAACAATGTATTTCTCGAAAATGAGTCTCTCTGTAACAAAACTATGAATACTTTCTTGGGATTGAATATTGATGCCAAACTGAAATTTGAAGGGCATATATTAAATTTATCCAAAAAGCTAGCGTCTGGCTGTTATGCCGTACGAGTTACATCCAATGAATTAGGGTTAACCGCGGCAAAGAATGTATACTTTTCACTTATCGAATCTCACCTTCGTTATGGCATTTGCTTCTGGGGAATGTTTGCGAACTATTTATTCAAAAGAGTTTTTATGCTCCAAAAGAGAGCTCTGAGATATATGTGCAAAGCCAATTCGAGGGTCTCATGTAGACCATTATTTTTGCTCCATGGAATTTTGCCCCTGGCCTGCATTTTCATTTTGGAAACTGTATGCTTGGTCCAAAAAAAAAATCTAAAGAATTCAGATAATTGTCGCCGACACATAATACCCGCAGCTCTTCCCTTAACATAAACTGCCTATTCCCACATCAACTCTAACTAAGAACTCCATAATCTACGAAATCAAGTAGTTATTCAATCACCTGCCCTTGCACCTAAAAAAAAATCGAAAATGAACACAAGTTTAGGAAATCGGTAAAAATGTTTCTTTCGGAGAAAGCTTGTTATAATCTCGGCGAATTCTATCAGATTACCTAATTTTATATAAATGCTACCGGTTTTCAAATTACACAGCAGCTCAACTGCCATTTCCAACAGATTCGTGAATGTTTATATACTTTTTTCATTTTTATATTTTTATATTTTTATTTTATTATTTATATTGTTCCATTTAAGACTATACTTTGTGAGGAAAAACTGTCTTTCGACTACTAAGTATATTTGACTTGACTGTCTTTGTGTGAATAGTCTTCGACACTTTAACAATCAGAATTTATTTTTCTTCAGACAACAAAGTACATTTTGATTTGATTCTCTAAAAATGACATAAGGTGCTAAATTTTTATATCTGTTGCTTTTGCTTATGTGAATGCATTTCATCTTATTTATAGTTATCTTTTAATTGTTGTGTGACATGTGTTTTTATATGATATATATTTACTGTTATTTTTTATTTACAAGACTTTGTTAATGAGATACTAATCTTCGGACAATAAAGTATATTTTGATTTGATTTGATAAAGTTGTGACTATGTCGGTCCGCGTCATCTGCCTTGTATGATGTCATATCATATTCTTTCATTTTTTCCTGGGCAGATTGATAACACGGCTTTGTTATGGTCAATCAAAAGGAAACTTTGGGAAAGGAATTTTTTTGTATTGCTTTTTCTTCGAGAAATTTCATCAATTTTCAACTTGCTCTTGCTTCTTTGGTAATAGTATCGAAGTTACGGCCAAAAAACTGAATACAGTGCGAAAATTCCGCTGTTTCTGCGAATATTGCTGCTTGAATTGTTGAGGTTTTGACGGTGTATCCTTCAATGCCAATAATTCGAAAAAACTGAAGAATTTTTCTATTTCTCTGTGTTCAGCATTATTGTTGTATACCAACCACTATTGACAGTATATTAATAATAATTCATTTAGGTATTTCAATACGAAGATTGGATTGGATTTTTGTTCAAAGACAGGCCCATATGGAATGTAAACTATAAAGATAGATAAGTAAAATTTGTAAATATATGAAGCTAGTTGACAATATGTTTGTATAGAAAATTCAATATCGATATATTTACTAAGCGAAGTGTCTGTCAAAATGGCACTAGCTGCAACCCATAGGTGCTAAGATGGATGTGGTGTGAATTACTAATTCATGTGACATTCTTTACGTAACTGTAAAAATCGAGCTTGTGACGCAAACGTATTGAAATTTTCCATCTTCGATGTTAAGTGTAAACTATGCAGAGTGAAGGAGGAATTTTAGCCTTCAATATTTCTCTTTGTCTTAACGCATTCTGGGATCATTCATACGACGGCGTATTGGCGCTATCCTACCAGTTTTTTTTGTATTGAAATATCAAAATTTTAACTTTTTTTCTCAAAATTTTGAGGTTTTTTTCAAAATGTTGACTTTTTATTCTCAAAATTTTGAGATTTTTTTCTCAAAATTTTCACTTTTATTCTCAAAATTTTGAGATTTTTTCTCAAAATGTTTACTTTTTTTCTCAAAATTTTAACTTTTTTCAATTTCAAAATTTTGACTTTTTTTCTCAAATGTTTGAGATTTTTTCTCAAAATGTTGACTTTTTTTCTCAAAATTTTAATATTTTTATCTCCAAATTTTGACTTTGCTTCTCAACACTTTGAGATTTTTTTTCAGAATTTTGACTTTTTTTCTCAAAATTTCGAGATTTTTTCTCAAATTTTTATTTTTCAATCAAAATTTTAACTTTTTTTAAGTTTAAAATTTTTTTTTTAAAATTTGAGATTTTTTCAAAATGTTGACTCTTTTTCTCAAAATTGAGATTTTTTCTCAAAATTTTAGAATAAAATCAAATTTTAGAAAAAATCTCAACATTTTGAGAAAAAAAGTCAAAATTTTGAAAATAAATAAAGTTGAAATTTTGACAGAAAAAGTTAGAATTGTGAGAAAAAATCTCAACAGTTTGAGAATAAAAGTCGAAATTTTGAGAAAAAATCTCAAAATTTTGAGAAAAAAAATCAGAATTTTGAGAATAAAAAAGTCAAAATTTTGAGAAAAAAGTCAAAATTTTGAGAAAAAATCTCAAAATGTTGAGAAAATTTCTCAAAATTTTAATATTTTCAGTCTCCAAATTTTGACTTTGTTTCTCAACATTTTGAGATTTTTTCTCAGAATTTTGACTTTTATTCTCAAAATTTTGAGATTTTTTCTTAAAATTTTAACTTTTTTTCTCAAAATTTTAACATTTTTAGTCTCAAAATTTTGACTTTTTTTCTCAAAATTGAGTTTTTCTCAAAATTTTGAGAATAAAAGTCAATATTTTGAGAAAAAATCTCAACATTTTGGGAAAAAAAGTCAAAATTTTGAAAATAAAAAAAGTTGAAATTTTGACAGAAAAAGTCAGAATTGTGAGAAAAAATCTCAACAGTTTGAGAATAAAAGTCGAAATTTTGAGAAAAAATCTCAAAATTTTGAGAAAAAAAATCAGAATTTTGAGAAAAAAGTCAAAATTTTGAGAAAAAATCTCAACATTTTGAGAATAAAAGTCAAGATTTTGAGGATTCGATAAAAAAATATACTAATAGGATGGCGCCAATACGTCGTCGTACATTCAAGACAATCAAAATTTTGGAAGAATATTTAAAGCTGGTGCGATGGGAAGTGTCATGCAGACATCCTGTGTATATGCGCTACTATTGTTCCGGAATTGTATGAGACAGTTTTGCGTTTGAAATTATTTCAAAAAATCAATCTTATTTTCAGGTTGTCCATTAAAATATTGAACTCATTTATTATTAGCGAGAAAATCATAAAATAATGACACTTGTTTAGGTACTACAATTCATTTGGGAGTATCAGCCTAATCGATGTATATATTATAATATTCATAGTTATCATTTATCCTTCCATCCATCATAATTCTGGTTTACATTTTGTTCACTCATACCGGAGTGCAAATCAACATATCCTCTTTTATCTTTTTGATTTTTTCTTTGAATTTATTTCAATTTGAAATGATTTTTTCATTTCATTTGAACAATTACCCAAAACATCTATGAACAATTGATTATGATTTAAATTGTCAGGTCAATAATCACATTGTTAAGTTGTTTCTTTTTTTCAAAATGCATATACATTTGGGCGAAAATTTACTTAGGGTGTTTTTTTACGACAATTTAATTTGTTTTTTGCTCTCAACCGAATGTTTTGTTGGAAATGTAAAAAAAAATCCCTGAAAATTTGAGCTCTTAATATTAATATTAAGTACTTTCCCAGAGCGTGGAAAGATTTCCCATTTAAAATACACGAAAACTTTGTTTTTTATTTCCCGAATCTATAACTCGGCGGCATTTCATGCTATCATATCGTACCAAAGCGCGATTTACTCAGGATTACATGCTCTACAAAAGTGCATATTGCGACGTAGCTGTAATCTGCACCTGTAAGATTGTACGGGTCACTAAATCTGATTTTTGTATAAAATTCTTATTATGTTGACGTTACTACATAAATGACTGGATTTATGGAAAAAATGCAAATGACAAACTTGTAGAAAATTCAATTTCCTACAAAAAGAGTTCTATAAATTGAATCGCTAAGATTCATATTTCTCGAGATATAAAGCGTTAACTTTGTCGTAATATGAAAAGTTTGATTCGATAATTCTCAAAAATTTCATATTACGACAAAGTTAACGCTTTATATCTCGAGAAATATCAATCTTAGCGATTCGGTTTATAGGACTTTTTTTGTAGGAAATTAAATCAATACAAGTTTGTCATTCAAATTTTTTCCATAAATCCAGTCATTTATGAAGTAACGTCAAAAAAATAAGAATTTTCTACAAAAATCAGATTTAGTACCATATGATAGCATGAAATGTCGCAACAGGCACTTTTGTAGAGCATGTAATTCTGAGTAAATTGCGCTTCAGTACGATATGATAGCATGAAATGCCGCTGAGTTATAGATATTTGAAAAAAAAACGTTTACGTGTATTTTAAATGGGAAATTTTTCCAAGCTCTGGGAAAGTACTTAATGTTAATATTAACGGTTCAAATTTTCAAGGTTTTTTTTTGGACATTTCCAACAAAATTTTTGGTTGGGAGAAAAAAAAATTGTATTAAAAAAAACACCCTATAAATATGGATTTCAATTTTATCTAAATTAACCAACCCCTTATATCTTCTTCTTATTTCGATTAGTATGAGATTTCTTTACAGCGTGTTTCAGTAAGTATTTACATTTAAGTTTCAGTAGGTTTGGAGTCTTTGCTGAATATATGTTGAAGTTAACAACAAAACCATCATTCTAGTCTTCCTCTGGTTTAATATTGTCCAGAATATTTGATTGATCAACTTTATTATTTAGGTATATGTTGATTTTTTCATTCGAAAATTTGAAAGGCGAAAAATTGTGAAAACAGACGCATTGAAACATCGGGGCCTAGTGTTTGTGATATCTCTGTTGCACAATTGGTTTAATGGACATTGGACGAAATCACAGCCATATTTCGTTCAATGGAAGTTTGCATATGCTTGAAATCAAGTTTCAAGAACAGAGAGAAACGTAACCATTTCGCTTTGTCATCTGAACAGATATTTATTCATCTCAATACTACCAGGTTTCCGCTTCTTATGCAATACATATATCACATGAAGGGTGGAAATTTCGGAAAATATATATTAATTCATTGATTTATCACCTAATAAAATGTGTTACGATATTTTTAAATCAAAATGGATTTCTTACTCCCAAAAATATGTTTATCACTTTTTATTGTTTATTTGAAAACAACACATCGTTGGCAAAACTCATTTAATAACCATAATTGATGCTTTCTTCGCATTCTTCGACCAAAGCATCTTTTTTAATTGTTTATTTCCATATTATTTTCTTTTAACATTGAAATTGATTCATTGATTTATTTTATGTATTAGATATATCTGTTATTAATTTATTTAAATCATTGTGATAGTTTCCTGAGAGTTTTTCAGCCATAAACTCAAAGGAAATGTTGAAACAGGTACTCAAGATTGTATAAATTATATTTGTATGTTTTATATAAGCCAAAATCGTTTGTACTAACATTATACTGATTTGAAATATATTATATTTATTTTTTGAAGTAGTTTCAATTCCATAATTCTATTCACAAAAAGCAGTTCAAGGTGCAGAGATTTGACCACATCATCAAAGAAGAAGTTGAAGTAGAAATAAAGTATTCCAGACAATTGACAAAATATTATAGTCCATCCAATATCAATTGCAGAAGCTGTTTCTATAGGGAGCAAATAAAAACTCACTTCGCTAACACGAGCGTATATGCGAAGAAACGGAACGACAAATAATCTGTACTACTTGTATACAGTCTCCGTCGCCACAAAGAGCCCGCTGGTCAACGTGGACTTGAGTGACTGCTGTCTGTTCTACAACCGATTCGTCTGGGCCAATCAAGTCGGACATCAATGCTTGCAGGTGTGTCTATACGATGGGAGGTCATAAATCACGCGTTATATTTGTGTTTTAATAGCTTTGAAAGATTAAAAACCAGTAGCGTCTGTGGTCTTGGTGTGTGCCGATCGAAATACGTTTTAGGATATTAAAATATCTAAATAAAATTAGTTATTTCCGCCACTGCTGCTCACAGGATTTCACCGCAAGACTTTTTTATGCTTCTGCAATTGATATTGGGAAAACTATAATATTCATGTGAATATTTCTCAAAATGTACACTTTTGTAAAAAATATAAATAAGTTGTTGAAAAACTACATCCCATTTATAGAACAAGATACATTATGAATAATAACACTATGCTATAAATGTTGGATTCAAAATATATCATTCACTTTTACTAAACATGAAAAATTCAAGTACCTAGACTTTTGATGAGAATATGAAAAATGTAAGGACATTAACAAAATTGATGATTTTCATATTTCATGGTAAAAAATAATTAATAAAAAAAACCTTTTTAGAAACAAGCTTTTATTCAAATGCGCAAAAAGTAAAAAATAATTGCTTTGGATGTGCGACGTATCCGTGAGTTATAGTCGCTTTTGTATTCGAACTGAAAACTTTGCGCGACAAGCTCATGAATCTCTAACCCTCGGGATAACGTACGTTACACATCCAAAGCAATTATTTTTTACTTTATAGCGCATTTGAATAAAAACGTGTCTTTAAAAAGGTTTATTTATTAATTATTTTATTTTGTGCTTTTTAGTAAGTACGCCTTAATCTATGCATTTTTGTCAATGCATCGTCATTATGAGGCATTTTTCCTGTAAGTTCTATGCTACCTAGTTCTTCAATGAGGAGACCGTCTGAAGATTAACTCGTCCGCCATCTTGGAGCTGCCATCTTCAATTTATAAATTATGCCAAAAAATGTATAATCTTCGTCCAAATTCATAATTTCAAAAACCCCACGTACCATTTTTGAATAGAAACGGTCCATCATAACAAAACTTGTCCACCATCTTGGAGCCGCCATCTTAAATTTATGAATTTTGGCAATAAATTCATAATCTCCGACCCCGAAAACCTCCACATACCAATTTTGAATAGAATTGGGCCATAATCACAGAGAGCGTCCGCCATCTTGAAGCCGCCATTTTGATTTTATGAATTTTGGCAAAAAAATCATAATCTTCAACCCCGAAAACCCCCACATACCAATTTTGAATATTAGAAAACTCGTCCGCCATCTTATATTTATGAATTTTGACAAAAAAATCATAATCTCCGACCCCGAAAATCTCCACATACTAATTTTGAATAGAATCGGACCATAATCACAGAGATCGTCCGCCAACTAGAAGAGGCCATTTTGATTTTATGAATTTTGACAAAAAATTCAGAATTTTCGATCCCGAAACCCCCAACTTACCAATTTTGTGTAGAAACGGTCCATAATCACAAAATTCGTGCACCATCTTGGAGCCGCCCTCTTGAATTTGTAAATTTTGAATGAAAATTCATAATCTCCGACCCCGAAAACCTCCACATACCAATTTTGAATAGAATCGGACCATAATCACAGAAATCATCGGCCATCTTGGAACCGCCATATTTATTTTATGAATTTTGACAAATAATTCATAATCTTCGACCATAAAAACAAATCATCTTAGAGCTGCCATCATGATTTTTTCTTTGACAAACATTTCATAATGTATTGTCACGTGAACTATGAACTGCTGCCAAATTTCACGGTAATCGGGCAACTAGAAGTGGGTCAAATTTAACTTGCAAGATTTGATTACAGACAGACAGACACAGGGACAGGAGAAACTAAATAAATGCTTGTAAAAATTATACTTTCCTGCTGAAATGTCATTCACATATTGATGTTTCTATACCTAATATTCATTTTATTTATTCACTTTGTACGAACCCAAAAAGGTCCTTTTAACCTATGTGATTATTCCTTTGATTATTGATATCCATAAATAAATATATTATGAAATTTATCAAATTGTTTATTTTCAATAATGAAAATTGTTGAAAAAAAATTGTAAATTATCAATAAAAAATATTATTAGTGTATTTCACATAATATTTCCCTCCCTGTCAAAAATCACATGTAAATGTAGTGCAATTATCGCAAAATGACAGCGAAAATTTTATACCAGTCATTTTCAACCAATCAGATGCTTTATTTCGACATTGTTACTATGGTAACCAGCAAATTTTCTGAAAATTTTTCATCCACATTAGCATGTAGACGTAAAATTAATAAGTGGAAATTTCCCGGCACATGACAGCTATCATATAATTAAACAAAAATAATATTGAAATAATATTGACAATATTTTTTATTTACTTACTTTATAAGTTGGAAATATTACAACAATTTATTGAGGTGTACATTCTATAATATCATTAATTAATTTTAAATTCTTCAAAAATTCCACTTCTACCTCCTCTTTCTTAAGTGGTGAATAAAACACAGAACCGGTGTTTTTCTTAACAATATGCCTGTGTTTCATAAAATAAAAATAATACTGAGACACCAGTTTATTTCTTTGAGTATTAGATTTGTGTCCAAAAGAAGGCTCAATATGAAGTTGTTTTTAAATTTTGGTTTAATCTAGATCCACTAGGTATGTTAGATATTTCACATTTTTATGGTATATTTTAATTTTTAAAAGGAACACAATTCATACGATTGAAAGTTCATTTTATTATGACTTTTTCACTAACTTATGATTGTATACAATGTTATGAGGAACTTATAATGCCATAAATGAAATATTGATTGACAGGAGTAGTGAATGTCAAATCCATGGCTAACTTTACAAAATATTTTTGTAACCGGCAACATACGCCAACAGCATTCTATTTAGAATAGAGAATAAAACATCCCGATTTCCTGAATTATTTGAAAAACAAATTATTACCGCTACTATTAATTTTTCTTAGAATTAAACCTAAAAGAATATGAAAAATATTTAAGTATATATGTATAGGTATAGATTTTTTGCTGTATATCACCTTTGTTTGTAGTCAATATTGACATTTTCCTGAAACCTAGTAAGAAAATTATATGAAATCAATTATTTTTATATAATAATGTATCTGATATTATAAATTTTATTTTACTAAAGCACTGGAAAAATAAAAAAATATATCCCGCAATACGAACATCCACTTTCATGTTTAATCAATATAGACATTTCCCTGCCACCCAGTAAAAAAATTGTATGAAAATAATCAATTTTATATAAAAATTTATCTGATATTATATATTTAATTTTACTAGGGCACGGGGAAAATAAAAAAATATCTCCCGCAATACGAACGTATCCACTTTCATTTTTAGTCAATATCAACATTTCCCTGAAACCTAGTAAGAAAATTGTATGAAATCAATTAATTTTACATAATAGTTTATCTGATATTATATATTTTATTTTACTAGGGAACGGGGAAAATCAGAAAAAAACCTCCCCCAAAACTCCCATTACACACAGCCTTCTATTTATTTGTGAATAACGTCAAAATAAATATTTACTTAATGTTTTCTATTTAAATATAATTCCGGTATGAAATTTTCTTACCGAATCCCCCACGTGCTTGAATTAATTGCGGGAAATTTGTCTCGTACATGAATTTTTAAAGAAAATGCATGTACTCAAAAAATTTCGGCAATAATTCATGCTCTAGGGAGATTTTAAGTGATAATTGCATTGTAGAAAGCGAAAGAGCCCTGCGATAATTGCACTGTAGACCGATAATTACACAGTTCATATCCATGGCAATTCCATAATACAGCGACAATTTATAAGTAACGTCAGTACAAGTACAAGTAGGTAATGTCAAAAATATTATTTATCAAAAATGTCTCGTTTTCATTACAAGCTATTAAAGAAAATGTGTTGGAAAACGAACCAAATAACAGAAAACAGAACAAAAAATACGTGTGGCGTCAGTTTATGAGCTTCTGTGCTGAGAAAAACTATACTTTGGATGAAAAAACACAAATTAATGTTGTGGCAAAAATATTAACGGACTGTGCATTCAATATGCGTAAGCAGAATGGCGAGTACAAAGAATTTACTGTTAAAACGATTTGGAACGTAACCGCCAAATTACTGATGGAAAAATATTTCACTGAATACAACATCAATTTTAACCCTCTTACTAATATTGAGTTCAAAGCAGCCAGAGATGCGAAAAATGCCAAGAGAAAACAACTACAAACAGATCCAGAGAAGAGAAAGGAAAGTGCAGTTTTTCTGAAGTACGATGAATTCCAAAATATGGTTCGTGGTTGTGACGACAACACCCCAGAGGGTTTGCAGAGAAAGGTACTTTTTGTTTTTGCTTTTGAATTAGCTTGGCGTGGTGGAGAAGGCCACAAGTGCTTAATTTCGTACTTTAAACAAGAAGAAAATAACGTAGGTGAAAAAACAGGAAGGATTATTTACGATCCTGTGTTTACTAAGACAACGCAAGGAGGGGAAAAACCATGCGCTTAATTGAAATGGCTAATAAACAATAAAATCAATCCTGATTTGTGTCCGATTCGACTGTACAAAAAATTCCAAGAAAAGCGGGTTGGAATAAAAACAAAACGACTCTTTCTCACTGTAAACCCCGCTTGGAAGTTGAACAGAAAATGGTATAAAGATATTCCTGCTGGACGAAATACAGTAAGCAAATGGACTATTCTACAAGCCAAAGCTTCTGGTTTAAATACAGAGAATATCAAGCTTACTAACCATTCGTTACGAGCTACGGCCGTCTCCAATCTCGCAAAAAGGGGGTGGGCGAGCAGCAACTTATAAAAATCACGGGCCATTCAAATTCAGAATCAATAACGCCATATCTTCAAATGGATGAAGATCACCATGAAGAAATAGTAAAAAAATGCGTGGCAATGACATACCACAGGCACAGCATTCTCAAACATCCTCTTCAGCCGTTAATGCACCGATAGCTGCATTGTCTAACCAGAATACGTATAATAATTGTGTATTTCACTGCAGTTCCTGCAACTTTTGATTTAGTTTAACCTTGAATAAATAGTTTCATTATATTTTTACGTATACTTTCATAATATATAAATGAAAAATATTAAAACAATCGTATTTCTGCGTCTCTTTTTTTTCCAGTTACGGGATGGTTATTGATGACAAGCTAAGAATTTATAAATAAATAACGTCAGTTTGACAAGTTGGCAGTTTATTCTGGAAATGTTCACTTATAATCTCCCTAGAGCATGAATTATTGCCAGACATTTGTTGAGTACATGAATTTTTTGAAAATTATCACGAGTCGCGAAGCGACAAGGGATAATTTTCTTTAAAAATTCATGTACGAGACAAATTTCCCGCAATTAATTCAAGCACGGGGGGATTCGGTAAGAAAATTTTATACCGGAATTATATTTAAATAGAAAACATTAAGTAAATATTTATTTTGACGTTATTCACAAATAAATAGAAGGCTTGTGTAATGGGAGTTTTGGGGGAGATTTTTTTTGATTTTCCCCGTTCCCTAGTAAAATAAAATATAAAATATCAGATAAACTATTATGTAAAATTAATTGATTTCATACAATTTTTTTTCTAGGTTTCAGGGAAATGTTAATATTGACTAAAAATGAAAGTGGATACGTTCGTATTGCGGGAGATATTTTTTGATTTTCCCCGTGCCCTAGTAAAATAAAATATATATTATATAAAATTGATTGTTTTCATACAATTTTCTTACTGGGTTTCAGGGAAATGTCAATATTGATTAAAAATGAAAGTGGATGTTCGTACTACGGGATATTTTTTTTTATTTTTCCCGTGCCCTAGTAAAATAATATTTATAATATCAGATACATTATTATTTAAAAATAATTGATTTCATATGATTTTCTTATTAGGTTTCAGGGAAATGTCAATATTGACTACAAACAAACGTTATATACAGCAAAAAATATATAACTATACATATATACTTAAATATTTTTCATATTCTTTTAGGTTTAATTCTAAGAAAAATTAATATTAGCGGTAATAATTTGTTTTTCAAATAATTCAGGAAATCGGGATATTTTATTCTTTATTCTAAATAGAATGTTGTTGGCGTATGTTACCGGTTAAAAAAATATTTTGTAAAGTTAGCCATGGATTTGACATTCACTACTCCTGTCAATCAATATTTTATTTGTGGCATTATAAGTTCCTCAAAACATTGTATACAATCATAAGTAAAATAGTGAATAGGTAAAAAAGTTATAATAAAATGAACTTTCAATCGTATGAATTGTGTTCCTTTTGCAAAGAATCACAACACATTAAAATGTACCATAAAAATGTGAAATATCTAACATACCTAGTGGATCTGGATTAAATCCTGAGCAAGAAAACTTATTTAAAGAGATTGGCAGCATTCTGCGTGATATTGTGCCTTCTTTTGGACACAAATCTATTACTCAAAGAAATAAACTGGTGTCTCAGTATTATTTTTATTTCATGAAACAGGCATATTGTTAAAAAAACACCGGTTCTGTGTTTTATTCACCACTTAGGAAAGAGGAGGTAGAAGTGGAATTTTTGAAGAATTTAAAATTAATTAATGATATTATAGAATGTTCACCTTAATAAATTGTTGTAATATTTCCAACTTATAAAGTAAGTAAATAAAAAATATTGTCAATATTATTTCAATATTATTTTTGTCTAATTATATGATAGCTGTCATGTGCCGGGAAATTTCCACTTATTAATTTTACGTCTACATGCTATGTGGATGAAAAATTTTCAGAAAATTTGCTGGTTACCATAGTAACAATGTCGAAATAAAGCATCTGATTGGTTGAGAATGACTGGTATAAAATGTTCCCCCGAATTACACTCGTGCATCAAAATAACCGGATAATTTCGCATTCCAGCTTGTTGTCTTTGAAAAACTGCATTCGGTCATTTTTATATTTCGGTGTCGGGCTCTTTCTCCAAAAATGAAAATCAACTCATGCAGTTTTTTGACAACACGCTGTCATGCAAAATCATCGGTAATTTTGATGCACTTGTGCAATTACTTACGATAATTGAAATATCTTCAGAAATTATTAACACCTAATCCTACATTCACTGTATAGGAACTAATTGCTAAATTATATTTTCAGTTGTACTATCACAAGAGAGTGAGAAATAAAGTGAAAATAATTCGACAGATTTTCGAAAACTTGTTGCCAGGCTATTGCCAAATGGCAACAAGTTTGAGAAAGAAATCTGGAGAATTATTTTCTACTTTATCAACTCTCGTGTGTATTCATAGAATATTTTTTATGTTACGATCATAAACCATTTCCTCGCACAATGATACAATGTACTAAACCAGTTTTGATTCATTTATCACTTTTCATGCGAATTGATGACAGACATCAAATTAAAAATATACGTTGTCAGAAAATACCTCAAATTATTCCCGGGGCAATTTTCTAGGCAGAATATTCCCACTATAATAATGTTTTGATTGGCCAAAACGTACATGAATGATTTGAATTGTCATTTTCCATTGGTTTCTAGAAATGTCAAAAAATAATCAATGTTAAAAATAATCATATGTCAAACCATTCAATATATTGTTAAAATTTTCTCTTGTTTTTTCGGGGCGTTTTCCATTCAGGTGTAGTGAAAATGACTAGGAACTGTTTGAACATGGATAAAAGTCGAACAGAACTGTCCTTGTTAACAAAATTACGTAAAAAAAATATTCTAGTTTACAACCCATAAAACCATAACAATTTCGAAGTAATTATATTTCAGTTCCTTGCGGTAAAGACAGATCAAGCATCAAATACACAAGATGTACACCCTATTCTTAGCCATGGGTATTGTTTTTATTACCAAAATAAACAAAATATCCGTGTGAAACGAGATTCCTTCATTTCGAACACTATTCCTTCGGGCACATCCTAAAGTATATTATTACGGTTAATCCTAAGTAAATAAACTTGTCTTTGTTTTGATGGATTTAAACTAATATTTGTCATCTATTGCGCGGTTTCAAATTTTAACAATGACACGTATTATGGCCGATCTGACAGGGATCAAACGAAAAAAATGTGTGTTTTGGCAATGAGACAGAAGACTTTAGAATTACGTTTGGAAATAACTTTTTTGAGAACGTTGAATTGTTCACCACCTGTTCTCCATTGTATCGAGCTTTTCAATAAGAAAATATAGAGTATTGAGTGTTGAGAAAAAATGTGGGCATTATTAAGAATGATCTACAAAGAAGCATTCAGCATGTTTAAAACTTTCAGGGAATAAAGCAAATCATATAATGACTTTCTCAAAGGACAATTATATTTAATATTTATATCAATTATATTTTGTAAATGGAAATTATTAGAAAAATTCAAAATTATTGGAACTTTTTCAAATAAACCGTGAAAAAATGGTTGGGTACCAACTTATGGAAAAAACAAACTTCTAAAAGAAGCCCTATACCAAAAAGAATACAAGATATATCTGAACTGGCTGACACGGAGAAATGTTGTCTACTTTGCCATTAGCAGGTACCTCGACTGTAGTGAACAGAAGCACCAAAAGAAGAAATTGTTTCCAGTGGTTTTCATTTCATAAACATATATATTTTAGCATTTCTTGTTTACATTTTTAGCTGTAAAAGATAGAGGAAATTGAAGAATCTTCAATATCCCAAGGGAGTTATAAACCTTCTTTATTGATAGCGTAACCATGACGATATAAGCTTATAATATCCCGGTCAGAAATAATAGTTATTTATGTATCAAGGGCGTAAAATAGGCTTTTATGGACCGCAGCGTGTAAGTAATAGCCCGAGCGATAGCGAGGGCTATTAACACGCCTAGGTCCATAAAAGCAAATTACGCCCGAAATATATACAAAATATTATGTATGCATGTAGATAGATACCTCTTTATATCTAGAACATGATAAAAATACATCAAGGCTGCCGTGAGGTGTATATTCATATCATATCGGAAACAGAATAAATCAAGAAGTGATGGAATGAATGTTACCATGGCAACTCAGTCAATTTTTGGAAATAAGATTATATAGGCTAGTGGTCATATTTGCTGCCAATTTTTGTGATCACAGATAATTTATTACTGATTTTGAAATGGATTCAAGCGATGAAGAAAGTGTGAATTGTACTCCACCATAAATAAGTAAAGCAGCTGAGTTTATTGCCAAGAAAATCCAAGAAAATATACGACAAGGTGTATGGAGAATTCGTGAGATGGTGCAACGGGAAAAATGTAAAAAATAAGAAATACACAGAGACTGTACTTCTTGCCTATTTTCTGGAAAAATCTAAATATTGTAAGCCCTCTACCATGTGGTCATATTATTCCATGCTGAAAGCTACTTTAAATGTACATGATAATATAGATATCAGTAGATACGCAAGATTGATAGCTTTTTTGAAACGAAAATTTGATGGTTATTAACCGAAGAAATCGAAGATTCTAAGCAGAGAAGAAATCGAGTTATTTTTGAGGGAAGCACCAGACGATTTGTATCTTATGTTTTCTCAAAGTTCAGTATGTTAATCTGAGAATTTATTGTAGGTAGCACTGATTTTTGGTATTTGTGGAACATGTCGCCGCGAAGAATTGGCAAATATCACAGTGGACGACATTCAATATTTCGAGACATTCTTACTCATAACTATACGAGAAACCAAAACGAAGATAGATCGAATATTTACTGTAATCGATAAAGAACAGAAATCGCCAAGTTATTTGGATATTTACAGAAAATATTCTTCCTTGCGAGATCAGAATGATCAAAAGCGGTTTTTCTTATATTATAAAAATGGCAAGTGTTCGAGATAGGTTATCGGAAAAAATACATTCGGTCAAATACCATTCAGAATAGCCACTTACCTAGGTATTTTTAATGCGAAAGAATATACTGGTCACTGCTTCAGACGTTCCTCAGCAACTATGTTAGCAGATGCAGGCGAGGATATAATCAACATTAAAAGACATGCTGGGTGGAAGTCGACGATTGTTGCGGAAGGTTATATTGAAAATTCAGTTGCAAATAAGCTGAAGATTGCTAAGAAAATTGTAGAAAATGATGAGCCTTCTACTAGCCATTGCAGACAATCTGAAAATATTGCTCACTACTCTGAAACACCAGATAATAACATGCATTCTCTTCAGACTTTTAGTAATGAGGAATCAGTTGAAATCAGTAACTATCTGCAACAACAGAAAACAACAAATCCAAATATTTCCATAAATAACTGTGCTAATTGTATTGTCAATATTAAGCTATAATTCATTTTTTAAATTAATTTATGTTCATTGTTTTCGTTATATTATTGTTAATAATGTTTTGGGTTTGATTATATGATCCATCGGAATATAGATTTCTATCGATATGAGATTGAAATTCACTTTAGCGCCTGTTCAACGATTTTATCGCCCGCTGGGCGATGAAGTAGTCCGCGGGCGCTAAAGTGCTACTTTACGCCCGCAAATCCGGGCGCTAAAGTGCTACTTCACGCCCGGTCGTGCATAAAATACTATATGACAGAAACGGAAAGCTTGTAAATAAACCGCCTAGCAACGTAACCTCTCCTTTTGTTTTATGGGTAAATAACTCAAAAAAGCAAACCAAGTGTATCTAGTAGGCTACCTTCATAATGAATTTGTCTCCAAATGCTGTGAAGTAAAAGCGGTCATGAAATAATAGGCCAGTAGAGATAGACATGATTTTCCCAAAATTTAATAATAATTACAAAAGTTTCAAAACTTCAGTAGAGTGGAGAGGACTTTCATATGATATGTAGTCTGATTTTGCAAATATTTTCGTACTTGTACTCTACCAAAAAAAGCAAAAGTTTTGCGAATCGGGCAGACAACTAACTCATTATACCAATTGGTGGCAGTATAATAATTTGCAAAACTATGTTACAATGGGGAACATTAGGAATTAAAAAAATATTTATTTTTGCAACACTTGTGTTATCTGAATAAATATTTTTATATAGCTAATAAATGACATTAATTGTGTTACCAAGTTGACTATCGACCGAGAAGAACGTCAACGGTAGGTGAAATCATTCAATATTTACAGCTAATGTTTTCGATATGAATTCAAAACATCATATTACAATTAGGAATTTGCATAAAAAAATACTCTTGAGTACGTTTGATAGAGGATCGAGAATCTCTCAACACATTTTCATAATTTTTTTGATTCATTACAAAATGTAGGAAATATTGAGATTTAAAAAACACTCGTACAGTTGTACATTAGTACGATTAACCTACAACTGTGTTACGTCACAGTGTTCTGTTTACAGAGTAATGAATGCACAGCAGTTCAGTAACATGATTTATTACCAGAATAACAAGAAGACTGACAATTGTATTTTTATGACAGACAACTATTTAACTAACCAAAAACAATGCACATTCATCTAATAGTCTGGAGCTACAACTGAAATAGAATTGCCTCCAACATATTTTTCCCTCTTTATTTTCAAAAATTTTATAAATCAAGAAAATGATTCTTACGTGTCGACTACATTTCAGTCCTCCATTCGGATTCATTGAAATTTTTCATGCGAAACCACAATTGGAGTAAGAGAGTCGAGTGGAAAGGTAAATTATTATTTTATTCGATTCAAGAAATACATACCTGTCAAAATTAAATTTGAGATGTAATATCGATTTTATAAATTTTTATGTTTCAGCAACGTTTCTGTTTGATGACGAAAATTATGTACTTGCGAGATATACAATCGATAACGTTTTGATATCCTTCCTTCCATAGAGCATCGATTATTCATTTTAAAATATCGTCGATTGCTATAAAGTCATGTTGTACAAGTGAAAATTTTAAATGAAGAATGATTGCATGTCATTTTAAATGCGATAAAAAATTAATGTCTTCCAATAGTCTTCCGATTGTTGCATTCGAAAATATTAGATTTATTCCGCTGATTAGTCGAAAACAGTGATTGCTTCTGAGATTAATAATTAGTATCAAATTTTTCAATGGTTAACTACGTAACCGTATTATTCTTCGGATGCAATTTCAATCAACCAGTACAAAATATAACAGATATATGCGATGGATAATCAAGTATTTAACTGGACCACTGTAGATATTTCGGTCTAATATATATAATAATAACTTTATTGTCCCAAGAAACATTACATGTTTATGGTTAGGGACTAAACTAGTTATAAGATCAAAAAAATACATATATTCATCATGGAAGTAGTCAAAAACGAATTGTGGATTGCCATAAATTCACAATGTTCGAGAAAAAAAATTTTTAATTTTTTGGGAAAAAAAAAAAATTTAAATTTTTATCCAGCTGATTGAAGTGTACATTTCAGTTCGATTTTGAATTTCGCCATTAATTTAATTTTTTTTATGTTGTTAGGAATTGAATTATAAATGATTATTCCATTATGGTAAATACATTTCTTTCAAATTTCGGATTTAACATTACTAATGGATAAAAAATTTGTTTGCCTAGTGGCATAATTATGGATTTTGTCCATTTCAGTGAAACTTATATTAGATGTTTTTTTTATTTTATTTTTGACAAAATGAATGAAACAACATATTTTGAGTTTATAAAGAGAATTTAAATTCAAAAGCCTTTTTGGTTTATACAAATTTAATTTTGGTTCCAGATGTGGTAATTTATATATACATTTTATTGATTTATTTTGTAATGATTTTAATGGTTTTGAAATGGAATTATTTGCAGTTTCCCATATAGGAATGAGATACTGCAAGTGTGAATAAACTAAAATAGATGTTTTTTAAAAAATTTAGTGGTATATAATTTCTTATTCTATAAAGAATGCCTATAAGAGGTGATATTTTCTTCCGAATTTTTTCAATAAGCTTATTCCATGATAATTTTTCATCGATATAAAGTCCTAAAAATTTTGTTGATTTAGTGTAATTTATGATATTTTTTTCGAAATGAATGCAACTGGTAGGAGTGTCAATTGTTCTTTTAGAAATATTCATGTAGGAAGATTTATTGAAATTAATGGTCAATTTATGTTGCTGTAGCCAAATGAAATTTTATATATTTATATATATATACATATATATATATATATATATATATATATATATATATATATATATATAAGAATAGTACAGGACCAAGAATGGAACCTTGTGGTACTCCACACTTTATATTTTTTAAAGAACTCTGATGATTTCCCATTTGAACATACTGTTTTCTATTATACAAATAATTTTTGAACCAACTGAGAAGGTTTCCTCTGATTCCAATTTTAAATAATTTTTTTAGTAGAATTTCATGATCAATAGTATCAAAGGCTTTGCACAAGTCCAAGGATAACATACTACATTTTTTATTATTGTCAATTTGAATTTGAATTTCTGTAATAACATCCATCGTTGCCACCTCTGTGTCCCTGGATTTGAGAAAACCATATTGACCTTCGTATAGTAGATTATTATTTTCAAGATAATCAAAAAGTCTTATATGCACCAGTCTTTCTAAAATTTTCGAAAAAATTGGAAGTATAGAAATTGGCCTATAATTATTTGAATCATTTATTTCACCACTTCTGTAAATTGGTGACACCTTCGCAATTTTGATATCATTTGGTACTATACCTTTTTCAAATGATTTTGAGATGATAAAGAATAAAATTGGTGATATTTCGAATTTAACAATTCTTACCTATTTGAACAATGTTTGCATTTATGGCCAAATTATAAAAAAACTGTTTCATTGAACAATGACGGTTGCAAATCTCTTACTTCACGTAAAATATTAGTCGTAATTTCAATCTACATTTTTTTCTGCAATTATTTCTGGAGTTGTAAAAATGCAAACAAAATATATTGGTGGATAAATATGTTCCCTTTTTCGTATGAGGTTGCAAAGTTACATATACGCTAAGACCAATATTATCTTTATTTACAACCACAATAAAAAACTTCTGTAATTATTTCAATGCTTGTGTGTATTGAAAATGGGAGCGTCGATAAAAAAGTTAGATAAATAAATGATGCGTTTTTCAGAAATGGTTGCAAATGTACGTGGATATTTTATACTTTTTTTTCCGTTTCCTTATCCAATTTGCAGATTTTTTGTAATTTTTTTTAACAAATTAAAATGAAAAACTTAAAAAAATTATGAAAAACAAGGTTTCGTAACATTTACAAGGTTGCAAACTTAATGCATGTTGTAAAACACCATTACTATAGGTATGCCCAGTTTGCAGAACTTTTGCAATTTTCAGTGCAAAAATAAAGCATTAAAACGTTTTTTGCAATTACAACAATGTTACGTTCATCGCAGACTTCTGCAAAATTTTATAGTTTGTTTTCATTGATGCACTAACATACCAATGAAGTTTGAAAACTTTTGGAATTAATGTTAATTGATTGTCTATATCTACTGGCCTATAAAGCGGCCATGAAGTATGAAGTAATTGCGATCGTAATGTAAATATGGCCAAAAAAGTCTTACTTTAGGTACGCTATTGAATCCATAAAACTTCATGTTTTGTGACACTCGCTATCGAATTTTGGGGAATTTGACAAAAATCCCAACGTTAAAGATTACATTTTTTGTAGTAATTCATTTTCATTAGCACTTCGATTTCTTCTCGGCAAAATGTTTTAAATGAAAATGAAAAAAATCTTTGAATAGCAAATGGGGGGGGGGGAAGTTTCAAATAAAGGTTTTTGGAAATTTAACCGTAAAGGAAGGTATAACGCGACATGCGATCCCCAACTTTCACGTTTGTCTGAAAATGAAACAGATAAAGCTCTCTCATCATTTTATACGAAAACAATGAGACAGTTCTGTCATTTTATACGAAAACAATGAGACAGTTCTGAAAAATATTATTATTTCACTGAAGTGGACCAGTAGATATACGTAATTTCACAACAACAAAAAACCAACTTCGATTTATTCAGCAAGGTCGTCGATCGTTTTGACAACATGAACCGCCATCATAGACTTGCATGGTCTGAAATTTCTCGATTCTTTGGAAGAGAAGATTTCAGAGTCGAAACTGGTGGACCTTTTTGAGCGGTATGCGTAGGGATAGTTGCTCCTGTAGGGCCTCGGTAGTTGTGCGGGCCTTTCCAAGTAGTGCCCCGAAGTTCCGATCTCGCTTCTCCTCCAAGGATCATCCCCAACCCTAAAAATGGGATTATATTTACATTTTCTTGAAACCAAAATACTAAAGAAAGATTAATTACTTTTATAGTAACAGAATATAAATCATGAACTATCACTGGACAACGATCTCGTAAATGATAAAAATTCCATTCATATTTCTCTGCGATAGCGAAGAACACTATTGATGCGCACTTCGATTCGTTGATTCTTGCATGTGAATCATACTTTTTATTTTAATCTATGCACGTGATGTACTCGAAATTATAACCCAACTTGAAAAGTTTAAAAAACTGTAACCCGACTACGGAAAAAATAAAATAAAAAATAAGAAACAAGTGAGGTGTTGATTGCTATCATCGTTTTATTGAGTCTTTTGATTTGATATCCAGGACTCCAATCTTGTTTACAAATAAAATTAAAGACTTCGTGCAGGGCAATGTATCCTACCATGATCAAGAAATTGACGAACGACTCGTTGGAAATAGGGCGGTGCTCCGTCATATTGATACCACAATCTTTGACTAACCAATAGAGGTACGTCTTCAAGTAGCCCAGGTAAAACATGTTCAAGAAACACTCGGTAGTTCTGCCCATTCAAACGGGGAGGAAGAATATATGGTCCAACGATACCATTTTCGATAATTCCTATGCAAATATTCACTGAAAACTTTTGTTCGTAGCCTTTTCGAAACATTCCATGCGGATTTTGTTCATCCCATAAATGGCTGTTCCTACAATTGAAATATCCATCTCTGCTGAAACATGCCTCATCCGTAAATAGAACATATCTAGGAAAGTCGTTTGTTCCTTCATACATCCTCAAAAACCATTCACAAAAAATATACGAGGGCCATAATCACCAGCATCTAGGGCCATCACCTCCTGTAGGCGAAATGGATACAATAGTTGTTCACGTGCTACCCGACTTACTGTTGATTGTGACACTTGTAACCTATACGAAATGGCCCGAGTGCTGCTAATCCTTCAAAAATTTGTTCTTCCGTAACATTATCTCTTTTTGTTCTATTCGCACCAGAATAGTGTTTACTGAATTTAAAGGACCCCGTTTCCTTCAATCGTCGATGCACAGCTATAAAAGTAGTGAAATGTGGATGATGACTGTTTGGATATCTATGTTGATATAATTCACCATAAACGAAATGCATATCTGTATATTCTTCAAATGAATAATCCATTTTGAAACGATGTTCACTGACTGAAACGATGACAGATGACTTGACAATACTACAAACTGTTTTATATTACTGTCAATTATGTCTAATGGAAGTTTCGAAATATCAGTATGTTTCTACCGGGAACAATGAAAAAAGGCTACGTTTCTTTTTAGTTCCAAATTTAATGTATGTTTTATGCGTTGATCAGTGGTGTACTGAATATCCACAAACTAGCATGAAAGGCTCGACTTTGCAACTAGTTATCACGAATCGAAAGAAATCATTTAAGTAGATATTAATACACAATAATTGTTTTTCTTCGTCAAAAACATGTTGATTGGATAATCTTTTTCTAGATAATTCAATCAGAAATGGCTTTGATAATGATACTCCAACATAAACTTAAGAGTACTTATCTTCAGTTTTTCGCAAAAATTATTTCAGACCTTAACTCTTATCTGAGTGGAGTATTATGAATTTGAGGTTGGGTTTGTTTGTCAGTTGATCTGTCAAAACAATCATATGCAAGAAAGTATGGTAACATATCAGTGAATCCGCGACATCGATTCGATCAAATAATATGATGAATGAAAAAATGGAGTTATCGGTCTCATTCTGACTCACCCGTACTATGTTTCCGATTCTCCCAACATTAAAAAATGTTCAGGAGGTTGACACATATTCCGATATGTTGTAAGAAATTAGCATTATGCGACTATTGCCCATAGGAAATTATGTCTCTACTAAGGACATATCTTCAGTTTTTCTCAATTATCTCAGAAACCTCCACTTTTAGGCACATGGAATGTTGACTTTTAGGTTGAGTATCGATGACCCGAACTGATGTCAAACGCTCATTTGTCCATTCACTTGTCCCAAGAAAATATGAAGGAACATATGACCACATACCATCGTAACTACGCCACTGGTTTACGAAAATAAAAAATTATAACTAAAATTAGCACGTTGATAAACCTTGATATGTACCAAGTTTCAAATTTTTCCTTCGGAATTTTGGAAAAAAAATTAAATTAATTTGTAACTCAGAGGGGATGCATTTTAGAACATACCTTGATAGCAACTTTTCACCTCGAGGTGAGGAATCTGTAGTCGGAGTTTGTCGGTATTATTCTGACTTACCCTATATACATTGAAACTATGTTTATCAATAATAAAAATCATTCATTACTGGAATTTCATTCAACCGACACTATTGTTTATGCTTTCTGTTTAATAGTTTAGATCCCTATTATAAACATTAATGTTTCTTGGGGTTAATAAAGGTCATTATTATTATTATGAGAATAGGAAAAAACGCTCACCACATCAAAAAGTTCGGGATATGCCTTCTGTAAATTTGCTGTGCGCTCAGGACAAGAAGAGGCATCAATGAAATAGTCAAAGTAACCATAAATACGCATGCGTGTGTTAAGGTCTGATTCATCAGAATTTCTTCTTTCGGGCTGCTTTCCTGAAAACCAAATGTATTGAACATTCGAAGCATCATCCACTGTGACAACAGTCGTTGAAGTGTGGATTCATGCAGCACAAAATAACAATTATCAAATAACAAATAAGAAATAACATTTAGCAATATAAGTTGAACTCTATAGTTTTCAATGACTATGTTCATGCAGACAAATAACAATTATAATTTAAGAAATAACATGTAGAAGTTGGCCAACTTTTATCTTTTTACATTATTTTAAGGAAATTTTCTTCTAGTGCGCAACTAGTACGCAGATGACCGCGGATTGGTCAAACCGATGATGAAAATAACCTCACTTTTTCTAATATTTGAGATATTGTTTTTGTTTCATATTGTTTATTGGACATTTTGAATTTTCACTTATTTCTTATTATCGAGGGGACATGGAATTTCGAAAAAGTAGGATTACCTGCCTACCTACCTTCGGATCTCCTTCTTGTGCACATGCTTACTTTTTATTTCTCAATTGTTATTTTGAGTGCATGAATGCTACATTTTAATTCTTGTTAATTGATAATTGTTATTTCTTATTTCTTATTTGATAATTGTTATTTTGTGGTGCATGAATCCACACTAAATTGATTTCTGTAGAGAACAAAATTGTTTTCTTGTACTTACTTCGATGTATTCGTCCAAAGTTGTGGTCAAAAATCTTGCGAACCTCACAAAAACCAGCCAAACTCTTGTTATGTAGAAGTAGACCCAATGGAAAACCACATCCTACCAAAAAATATATTTATAATGAGACAATAGAAAAGATATGAATGCATTATATTTCAAAACAACTCCCTTATAAGATTGTTTTCATTGTTAAAATTACAAAGAAAGTTGAAACATTGAAAAAGGTAGAAAAGTATCTAGTAAAGGTATTATCTAGTAAAGATATATCGATCTGACCCGCCCAAAAATTCAATTATTATGTAAAACTTAACCCCTTAAGGTAGTTGTCGTGCTCCAACAAACATTGTCAAAAATTAGGCTCGATTGTAGCGCGACGCGATACATCTTCAAACGCTGAATTAGTGGTATCTTTTTTAAGGGAACTGTACGCTCAGAAACGCAACTAGCATGCGTGACACAGCAAATAAGCCATGACTGGACTGTTGGCAACGTCGCAATCCAACGATGGCTCGCATTTAGTTGTTCAAGATACAGTGCAGTTTGCTCTAAAAACATTGGCGAGGTATCGTTATTGAATATAAGAAAAACGTTCCCAGATTGTAGAGGGCCAGGAATGTTCGAGCTATCAAAATTAGCCAAAGATTCAATACCAACAGATAATTTCCACGAAGCGATGTATGATGTAAACATTTTGCAAAAATTAGTTCGCTTCATTGGTAAAGAGTCAGAATTATCAACATACATGAAATCATATAAAGAATGTATATCAGAGCGACCTGAGAACGAAAGATATTTTGTAATTTACCTAATTTAAGTGCATTAAAAATGTTATATCACGAGAATTATTGAAAAAATTGCGCAACAAAATATAACATACGATTTTCTGGAACAAATGTATCACGATGAAGAAGAAGAAGAGCTGTGATTAATTACCTAACTGGAAAATTGGAGAATAGAAAACAAAGAGCTACTAAAAATGGGAACGCATTTACTAAAATCATTAATGATTTAAAAATACATGTGATTATTTAATGTAATAGTTAGAAAAATAACTAATATTACATTCATTGTTGTTTTTATACGTTTTATTTTATTAGCCTGTTGGAAATCTGAATCATTTTTGTTTATGTGAAAGAGAGTTGGCGGCGTCCAGACAAGAATTTGTAAATTCTATCCCTGCCCAAGGATATCTTTTTCTAGAATTTAACAATTCTTGTCTGCACGCCGCCAACTCTCTTTCATATTATATATTACAGACACAAAAATGTCCCTACTTAAAATTTTTGTTTGTTTAAAAATATTCGAATTATTGAAAAGGGAAACATTCTCAATTGAATATTGATAGAAAGATTTTTCTGTGAATTGAAAAATCCACGATTAAAATGAAGTTTTTGTGAATGTTCTAACAGAAACTTTTTCCATCTTTGCAAAGTGAGATTGCTTCTTGAAAATGTGTTTCCCATTTCTTCCGGTCTTCCTGATGATCGTGGAAGCGTGAAAAGATTTTCAAAAATGTATTGAAGACCTAGTGAATGCGATGTCTCTCCTGCGTATATGTTACGAATGATTTCTGGTGAGTACTCTCTTTTGGAAAACATTCTTCTCTGCCTCATTCATCTTTATGAGTTCTTAATTAAGACTGGAATAGAAAATCAAATAACTATCTGTATGAAAATGCAAATTTTCAATTTCAGATTTTTTCTTTTGAGTTAGGGCTCATCAGAATATCTATCAGATGTAGTTCAATGTCCAGCGTGGCTTTAGCCGGGGAAGTAGTTGTTTTCTGTTAGACATTCACAAAAAATAACTTGATTTTAATCGTGGATTTTTCAATTCACAGAAAAATCTGTCTATCAATATTCAATTGAGAATGTTTCCCTTTTCAACATGAATACCCCACAAGAGGTTATCTTGACGATGGAAGATAGTGACTAAAGTTTATCTTTCAGTCGCAGATGATTCCACATCTGATTTTATGAACATCCTGTTTATATTTTAAGCAAATCAATTCGAATTATGTTATACGTACATGTGTTGTACAAATGTATAAATAAAATAAAGTATATGCACTGTTGTTTGCCGTTAGTCGCTAAAACTACATTTTATTTTATATCTATTCCCATTGTAAAATGTTTGAAATGCATCAGTATATATTTATGCAATTATTCACAATTATTATTCATAAATATGTGCATTCCAAAACACAGTTCAATTCAAACCCCCAAGACCCTCGCGCTCTCGCTTATTTGAATCACGAGCGCTCGCTTGAGGCATTGCCACGATTCTCAGCCTTCCCTATCTTGCACTTCTCATACGCAATAATTTAGAAACTTCTTATGGCAATAACTAAATAACTGTATGGCTACGCATGTTTAATTTTTTTATAAAATGTATTATTTACCTTTTAATAATATACTAGTTTTTCAAAAAGATCTGAATGGAGGGTTTTTAGTTATGCCTTAAAATGTGGTGTCCGCGGTAGCTCACTATAGGGATTACGTGTTAAACGTTGCAACTTTGAAGTTTTATATCTCGCTTTGGGTGTGGTAAATCATTCCAAAAATTTAATATGTTACAGGTAGTAATGTTAACTGAAAGTGGTATGATTATAAACGAAATCTGATTGGAAGTGGATTTCACGACAACTACCTTAACCGAAGATTTATTACGAATAATTGTTACACGGACTATACAGTCAAGGAACCGTTCTCTGGTTCTGTGTACAGCGACTCTTCCACTTTTTCTTCGGCGCATCTCAGAGGCCAAGCTAGAATGGTCGAGCTGTACTAAATAATGCTCATTAAAAGCTACTAAAGGTTGAAAAATCGTATCTCCCATAATAAAGAATTCAGATTCACGAATATCACAATAAGCTTTGTATTTTACACTGGTGATTTTTGACATTCTATGTGGAGCCCCCAAGGCACATAAGGTAAACGCACCAGTTATTGACAGTGCTCCAGTAATTGACATTTGTTGATATTTTTTTCAAAAATAAGGCCATTGAAGTGAAGTGAAGCAATTTCCATAGATAATCTGTAAGATTGGAACATCTGGCAACCTTGTAGCTATTGGGCGGGAAATTGGGTGCTTCCATAGTTTGTTTATTCGTGATGAAAGTTCAACGTGTCTGATTTTCGAAATGATTTTAAGTACATTGTTAAGGTAGGTCCATTCAAATTTTGTTTTTTTCATTTTCGGTGTGCATGTTTATCGAATTTCAACTATTTGTTAGTATTCAGTAGACTGTAAAGTTGATTTTGTGTAAAATATTCAATCACAATAAATCACCTGACCCCACTTTTTCTGGAATGTCAATGACTGGATCAAGGAATGCATATGTGTACCAGTCATTGACATTGGGTGTCAATGACTGGTACATTGGTGAATATTGAAAGGTGAATGCCAAAAAGCACAAGAAGACATACATAAGCTCTCCTAGAAATATGGGCTCGAACAAATTTCTGGTTCCCGTCTTTGACAGGGGGTGTCAATTATTGGAACATAGAGTGTCAATTACCGGAACATCAATTGTTACAGATTGGGCCAAGGAAGAAGTATAGTCAGGATCAGATGAATGCAGCTTTAGAAGCTGTAGCAAGAGGAATACCTGTAGCTACAGCTGCGAAAATTCCCTCTGTTCCTAGAGTAACACTGATATACAGTGCTAGTCAAAAGTCCCCTCCCCCCCTCGTATCTTTTGAACGGGTATACTTATAATCATGAAATTTGGAGGGTGGAAATAAACGGATGTAGGCTTCTCAACTGGTCATAACAGGTGACGCAATAGTCATAAATGACGTCACAAGGCCACTGTGACCAATAATTTTAAATGGGACCCTATGGCAAGTGACAGCTCGTTTGAAAGGTATTGAAAATACCTATTCAGTCATACCAATTTTGTTTGGGTTTCGGCTGATTTTGATTGATAAATTGAAGAAATACGAAAATTATAGTTTCGCATTTAATTAATAAAGATTTAAGAACCAGTTCTCATAATAAGTGTTCAAAATGTGCTCCATCTACTTCCTGGCAGTAATGCATCCTATTGCTAAACTCTTGTCGTACTCGTCCCAGTGTGTCAGCGGAAATTGCCCTACATTCTTCAACAATTCGTTGTTTCAGAATGGCAATACTGTCAGGTGGTGTAGCGTAAACCTTAGATTTCAAGTACCCCATAGAAAAAATCTAATGGTGTAAGGTCCGGTGACCGAGCTGGCCATTCGATCGAACCTCGTCGTCCAATCCATCTACCACGATATTCTTCATCTAGGTAACGTCTTACTGCACCGTAATAGTGTGCAGGAGCACCATCTTGTTGAAACGTTATTTCCAAGTTGCCGAATTCATCTGGATTATCTTCTAGAATTTCAAGAATTAACGACTCAATATCATTTTGTAACATCTCCAGATACAATTCACAGGTTAAGTTAGCATTGAGAAAAAGAGGCCCAACTATGTGGTTTCCCAAAATACCTGCCCAAACATTTACTTTTTCTGGAAATTGAGTATGTTTTCACGAAAGATGTGAGGATTTGTGTCACTCCAATACCTCACATTTTGAGTGTTAACATTCCATTGAGAAAGAAAGTACTTTCGTCACTAAAACAAATTGTCTGTATGTAGCCTGGTTGTTGGTTCATTTTATTGGACATAGTTTCACAGAATTCTAGTCTTCGGTCGGGGTCATCATCTGAAAGTTGGTGCACCATTTTTAATTTGTATGGATGAAATTTGTTTTAGCCAACACCCTATGTACTGTCCTTTGACTGACTTCACAGATAGACGCAACTTGGGCTGTGGAAAGTAGGGTTTACTACCATTTCTCAATTATGTCAATTTTTTGTCATCACTAATTGTTGGTCGACCAGATCGTTTGGCATCTTGAACACTACCTGATGCTTCAAACTTCCGAAGAAGCTCCCTCAAATAAACCCTCGATATAGGGCGATCAGGGTACCTCTCATTAAACAGTCGTTCCGCTGCATGGAAATTGTTTCTACATTCACCAATTATTAAGATAGCTGCTACTTTGTCGGCTACAGTACGTACCATTTTGCCTATGTAAGACACTTAAACGTCTCGTTAAAACAATAGCTTAGAAAAGTAATGGATTAGAGGGAGGGGACTTTTGACTAGCACTGTATAAATCGTCAGGTAGGCTACCTACGGAGTGTAGAATGGGGCCGAGTACCGTTCGTACCCCCAACGAAGAGGACCTTTTAGAGAAGTGGATCCTTTCACTGGCTAAGGTACACCACCCAGTCAATAAGGAGCAGCTACTGGACAGCGTGAGTCTGATAGTTCAGGAATCCAAAAGACCAAACCCATTTGCCAACTCTCGTCCTGGTCGAAAATGGTACGATTCCTTCATGAAATCATGAAATCATCCAAATCTGAGTGAGAGGGTCGCCCAAAATTCAACGCCCACTCGCGAAAACGTTTCTGAACCGCAACTTCGACAATGGTTTCGAGAAATAAAGGAATATTTGATATCCAAAAACCTATTAGCGATAACAAACGATTCCACACGAGTTTTTGATTGTGATGAGAGCGCTTTTTTTCTTCAGTCAAAGGGCGACAAAGTGCTGACAAAAAAAGGTAATAAAAGTGTGTATAATGCAGGAACAAATGACGAAAAAGAGAATCTTACCGTTTTGGTAACTGCTAATGCCGCTGGAGAATTAGGTCCTCCTATGATTATTTTCAAATATGAAAGGATTCCGGGTCATATAGCCCTTAGTGTTAATAAAAGTTGGGGCATAGGACGGTCCGAAAGTGGTTGGATGTGTGGCTCCACATTCTATGAATATATATTTGAAGCCTAGCTCTTTCAAAATGTGTTTCGATTTTTATTGTAATTATTTTTCTTCGTAAGAAGTTCATTTCCAATGACTGATTTGAATAAATGTTTTTTTTTGCGTGTCAATCATTGGTGTGTCAATAACTGGTACATAGAAAAAATCTGGGTGTCAATAACTGGTGCATCAAACATATATTGTTGTTAAATTTTTACAAATAACAAATATGTTTTATTCATTGAATCTATTTTGGTATAGTAATTGTCAAAGTACAAACTACAGGAAAAAAAATACAAACTAAATCTGAGGTCATAATACTTGAGGTTATGTCGGGCCGAGAGCAGGTGGATAAGCTAAAAATTGTAAAAAAGTGCAAACATTGCAAGAAAAAAGTTGTTGAATCGATAGATTGTGAAAAATGCAGTTCTAGTTTCCATTCAAGTTGTGGTCATCAGGCAAAAGTCGTGAACTCCAGTGGAAAAGTACTTTGTTGCAAAACACGATCAGAAAGTGAGGTTAGGTCAACAAAAACAAATCATTTAGTACATATTTTGGATAATATGAATGAAGAACAATTAAGAAACATTATCCGAAGTACATTCTCTGAGTCCATGGAGCCTTTCAAGCAAAAAATCGAAAAGCAATTCGAAAATCTGGAAAGATCTGTCCAGTTTATGTCGGAGACTTTTGAAGAGCAAAAACAGATGTTAAGTAGTGTGTTGGAGGATCTTAGAGAAGTAAAAAAGGAAAATGGAGTGCTGAAGCAGAAAATTCAAATTCTTGAGGCTAAAATTGATGATATTGAGATTAAGGAAAAGGCAAACAACATCGTCATCTTCGGAGTACCACCACAAAATAATGCAGATACAAAAGACATAGTACGGCAGATTTTTGCAGGCATGGACGTACTCTGTGATGATAGTGATATCAATGAGACTTACAGACTAAAAAAAGAAGACGGACCAATTTTAGTAAAGTGTAACAGTTACAATAAAAAAAGAGCTATACTACAAAAAGTCAAGCAATTAAAAGGAATAACAGTCAGAAAATCTAGGTTGCAGGGAAGAGATCAAAAAATATTTTTAAATGAAGATCTACCAATCAACAAAAGATTACTCTTCAAAAAAGCCAGGGAAATAAAAAGACAAAAAGACTATAAAGCTGTTTATTACTTGGATGGCAAGATATTCATCAGAAAAAAATCAACAAGACTCTGCTATGAAAATTAGAACCGAAAGCGATCTACTAGGATTGTGATCACATGTACATATAGTATAAAGTAAGTTGTTAACAACCAAAATTAATTAAATTCACTGATCCAAATGATATACTTGATAACTACAAGGACTGTGAAACTCATGAATGTGATAACCTGTCTCAAGTTACCTTCTTTGATGACAGTTTTAGTGATAATAAATGTAAACATTAGAAGTATATATAAAAACTTTGATGATTTTCTTGTCTTCTTGGAATCAACAGAAAAAAGTTTCGATGTTATAGTAATGTGCGAAACACATATCGTACACAACATAAATGACTTCAATATACCTGGGTTTAGAATATTCTGGAACAATAGTATGCTAAATAAATTTGATGGATGCGTTGTATATATAAGGGAATCATATTTCCAAAATCAAATCCTTATAGAAGAAGGGAATACTAAACTTATCAAATCTACACTCATCAAAATAATATGCTGGTGGATATTTATGCTACATATAGAACTCATGCTATTAACAAAGATGAATTTATAGGAAATTTAAATAGTATTTTAAGGAGATCATTGCAAGATCAAAATCATATACATATTCTCACTGGAGATATTAACATTGACCTCCTAGATCAAAACTCCGAATCAACAAGCGAGTACTTGAATGTTCTTCAAAGTTATGGATTTGTAAGCTGTATCAATAAAGTTACTAGAAGATCAAAAGAAGCAGCAACATGTATCGATCATTTTTTTGTGAAATGTAAACACGAAAAACTCAATGATGTTAATCCTCTTATTTTAATAAGGGACTTCACCGACCACTATCCCATTTTGCTCAACATAAAGGGTAATGCAAATATAGAAGCAGGAAAAAATAAAACTTTTCAAGTACTTAATTACAATAAACTCACAAGCCTAATTTCGCAAGCAGAATGGGATGATGTTCTGGGAAGTGTCAATGTTAACATATGCACAGATATTTTCATAACAAAACTACAAAACTTTATAAACCAATCCACAAGCACTAAAACGATAACTAGCAGAAAAAAGAGATTAAAACCCTGGATCACTGATGGCCTCCTGGTATCAATTCGTAAAAGGGATCGGTTAAAAAGAGAATGTGCTTTGAACAGAAATTGTAAGGATACTGAAAACAGATATAAAACCTTTAGAAATATGCTCTCAAGACTTATAAAAAAATCCAAATATACCTATTATAAATCCCTTGCCGAAAAAAGTTTAAATGACCCGAAAAAAACATGGAAGATGATCCGAGAGGCTACGGGTGAGCAGGTGAACCAAACGGAAATCAGGGGTATTCTGGACAGCAAGGGTGCAAAAATTCATGAACCAAGCAAATAGCAACTGAATTTAATTCTTATTTTAGCAATATAGGGGAACAATTAGCACACAAATCTCCCAAGGTAACAAATATAAATGCAGCAGTAAATGATTTTATCAATCCCCACTCCTTTTACAAAACATATTGTAAATTGTTACTGATGCCGAACTGGTGACTCAAATAAAAAGTTTGAAAGACAGAGTTAAATGCGGGGAAGACAATATTAGTACAGAGATCATTAAAATGAATCACATCTATTTATTAAAACCGTTAAAACATATTGTAAATTGTACCTTCAGTACTGGAATTTTCCCTAAGATTCTCAAGAGTGCAATAATTGTACCAATTTTCAAACAAGGTGATAAAAACTTAACAAGCAACTACAGACCTATTGCACTCTTGAGCTCAATAAGCAAATTGATAGAAAAATGTATTAAATATAAACTAATGCTATTTTTGGAAAAATATGTCTTATTAGATAAAAATCAATTTGCCTTTAGGGAGAATCTCAGTACTGAAAACGCTATGTGTAGAGTAACAGAAAAAATTCTTCAAAATCTTGATCAGGGAAAGAAGGTTATTGGAATATTTCTGGACCTTACCAAAGCATTTGATACTGTGGCACACCCAATCCTGTTAGATAGGCTAAACAACATGGGTATTAGAGGTATTGCTAACGACTTATTTAGATCTTACTTAAGTGAAAGAACGCAATGTGTGAAGATAAGCAATATTTTAAGTAGCCGTCTAAAGGTAGGATTTGGTGTGCCACAGGGACAGTACTGGGGCCGCTTCTCTTTAATATCTACGTAAATGGTCTCCTATCACTGTTGGAGGAAGATTCTATCTTCTGTTTTGCCGATGATACTGCGGTCATAATAAGCGGTCCCACATGGAGAGCTACTGTGGAAAATGCAGAACGGGCAATGGCAAAAATAAAAAAGTGGTTAGATAATAGCCTTCTTTCCCTGAACGTAGGTAAAACAAAATGTATGACCTTCGCTCTCTCAATCAGATCCCTACCCACCGATGTAACAAACATAAAACTACATGAATCACATTGCACCTTAGAACAACAACAATGTACATGCACACACAAAATTGATAGAGAGACATGTGTTAAATACTTGGGCATTTTTGTAGATGAACTTTTTACTTGGAAGGAGCACATAAACTACGTTACAAAAAAAATAAGAAAACTAATTTATAAATTCTATGAATTGCGTAACTTTTTGCCCCATAAAACCATAAAAGCAATATATTTCTCTCTTGTAGAATCTATCATAAATTATGGCATCGTTGTGTGGGGAAATGCTTGTAGTATATACTTGTCAAAGCTTGAAGTATCCCAAAAATGGATAATAAAAATAATTATATTAAAAAAAAGCGTTACCCATCTCAATTAGTATATGAAGAAAGTGGATTACTCACTCCAAACCAACTTTACCTTAAAGCAGTTGCAAGATTTATGTTGAAAACTTCTTATTATAGAAATAATCTCTGTCATAACCTAAACACGCGAAACGCAGCTCAACTAAATGTCCTTTTGAAAAACCCCAAACATGTTGCTTGCCAGAAACATATATATTGTACAGGTCCCAAAGTGTACAACGCTCTACCGCAGAATTTTAGAGTAATGCCATATAATAAAATTAAAAAAGACATTATAAAATGGATTATACAAACAAACTTCACCCTTATTTACCTTGAATGAAAAAAATAAAAAATAAATAAATAAAATAAGCTACCTAATGTTCACTTCACTTAAAATAAATTACACACATCAAACTACTTTTCCTTTCTCAACTAATGTAATATATTGTGCCTATGTAAACATTGACATAGTCAGTACCTCAGAAACAATTCTACAAACAGAAGAGTCGCACACACAGTATCTTAGAATACCATAGTGCGCCAAATTCCAGTAATAGTTAAGGTCAAATTGTCTAAATAGATTTTATAGATATATTATTGTAGAATAGAGTTGATTTTTGTCAAATTACTGAACTACTGTATTTCCATTTCTACTGTATTTCTATTGCTGAATAAACTTATAACTTATATTAACTTATAATTGTGACCCATGGAATTGTTTTAATGCAATTTATTTCCTAAAAGTGTCAATAACTGGTGCGTTTACCTTATTTGTAAAAACGTAAATAATCTGAAAATTATAGATATTATTGGCGGAGCTTTGCGAGCAGTATAGCATATTTATCAGAGCAAGTGATTTAGCACACACTCATACCATATTCCTGTGAAAACCATATGACTACTCACCTTGTATAAACGGGATTTCCATCTCGTGAAATAATTTGTGTGCTGATGGAACTGGATATACAACACAAGGAACATACACGATAGAAATAACACACTGGGCAAGCAAGTGAAGGGGTTACTGTCTATTTTCAACGAGGTAACCATATCGTTTACGAATTTGAGGTGTTTCTTCAGAATAAAATTCATTTTTCTTCATAGTATAGGACGATGCACTGAAATTTTAACACTTATAGCCTCGATGAAAAATATTTCGTGAAATGTATTCAATTAGGTTGCAGTTTCTGTCAAATCGTGACGGAACTTTCAAAAGTCGACCTTTGAATTCATACAATGTGTTCAACAATAAATGCTACGAATAAAGGAAAATGTGATCGCTCCATTTGCAATAGGGGGTTTTACGCAAAGCTCATTCTTCCCTACTCTAGAACGGCTCCCATATAGAATATTAACCCTTTCACTGCGAAAATGATTTTTGAAATATTACTTCACATGCGCAATATTTTAGGTTGTGCGTATACAGAGTGGCCACTTTTTTAATGGGATTGTATTGGTAACTTTTAAACCATGAGAGTTAGAAGGTCGGTCAAATGGAGAAAAAGTTGCATTCATAGAAGCATTGTCAAGCAGTTCAAACAAATCGAGATTATCAGGGCCGGTTATTGAGATATCATAAGAAAAGTAAATTCTGTCATTTTGATTTTTCTTTTTTTCCCACTTTATTTCGAATATTATCAAAAAATGTCACAGGAGTTTTTTATTCGACAGTAAATTATCCTCAATTTGACATAATCAGATTTTGTATCCAACGTTTCGTACGCTCTGGGCCTCATTTTTTTCAATACAGACCTGCATATTTTATGACACTTTTCGAAATAAATTTTAACGCTGAATTCAACGATATATCATACAATGTCATTCAAAGTTGATTTTCAGGTGATTTTGACCCTTATCCAAATTTCTTTGGGTCGGATCTGTATTACATTTAGGTACCTTTAGTTTAATTAACAACATGCAAAACATTTCGATAAGAAAATCAACTAACTCATCTTCAACTGAATGGAACGTAACAGAATCAAAGCAAGAAACAAGTAATAATTATTTACAAATTTCAAGAGGTGAAAAACCTAATTCATAATAATTAAACGAAACTATCATTTAATGAAAGAAAAATCAAATGATTATTCGAAAGTAAATGATGAACATTAATGAAGTAAGTGTTCGAAATGTCCACCATTTTGTAAAATGCACTTTGCGGTTCTGGAACCCATACTTCTTATACATTTGCTTATTTCGTCTTCTTGAATACCTTCCAATACATTCTCAATCTTCTCGCGAAGAATCTCTATTGTCGGGTTCGTAGTATCATAAATTTTATTTTTGAGATATCCCCACAAATAAAAATCCAGTGGATTCAAATCCGGAGATCTGGCAGCCCATGCTACTGGACCTCTTGTTCCAATCCATGAATCGGGAAAAGTTCGATTTAGATAGTCTGTGACTATTCTTGAGTTGTGTGGACCACATCCGTCTTGTTGGAACCATGGACTATTACGCCGATACCGTATAGGAAGATCATCCAACATTTCTTCTATAATTTCTACATATTTTGCTCCGATTAGGTTGCCGTCAATGAAATAGGGTCCCAGTAATTTATTATTCAACAAACCGCACCATATGTTCAAAGAAAAACGATATTGATGTCTAACTTCATGAATTAAGTGAGGATTTTCTGTGGCATAAAAATGTTTGTTCCTTCGATTGAACATGCCAGAATTTGTGAATGTCGTTTCGTCTCCCCAAATGATATTGTGCGCAAAATTGTTGTTATTCCGCACCTTCCGTTGAAACCAATTACAGAATTGCAACCTTCTCTCAGGATCATTGCGATATAGTTTGCACGGTTTGGTATTTATAGTCATGGTATCCGTGTCTCTTGACTATTTTATTAACAGCACTTTTTGATAAATTGCATTCACTGGCCATAGTTCTCGATCCTATTCCTGGATTCATTCGAATTTGGGCCAGAACATTGATGTCATTGATAGGCTCGTTTCGTCGTACATAAGGACCTCTAGGTTTGATGAATGAATTATGTGCAAGTAACGTTGTAGATAAACGTCGAAACATTTTAATATTTGGTGTTGTTCTTTCAGGATATAATTCACCATACCTTTGTTGTGCTTTGAACGAATTTCTATCTAGTTTTATGTACACTTCGTACATATCTCTCTTCTCTTCATTTGTGTGTCTTACCATATCGAATAAGTTAAATTGAAATTACTCAGAAAAGTATTTAATGACAAGTTCTTGTGACACAATAATAAACGAAGTGACAAATAATATGACATTTCTTGTTATGTTCTTTATTATCCACGGCCTACTACCTGAAAATAATACATTCAATACACCTAGAGTTGTGTGTATGTAAGAAAAAACAAGTCTATCAACGATATCAATGTTCTGACCCAAATTCAATTGAACCCAGAAAAAAAATCGAGAACTGTGGCCAGTGAATGCAATTTATTAAAAACTGCTGTTAATAAAATAGTCAAGAGACGCGAATACAATGATTTTAAATTTGAATACCAAGCCTTGCAAAAATTATATCGTAATGATCTCAAAATAAAGTTCGATTCTGTAATTTGTTTCAACGGAACAAATGACAAATCCAACAATAATGATTCCTCGCGAGAAGATTGAGAATGTATTGGAAGGTATTCAAGGAGACGAAATAAGCAAATGTATAAGAAGTATGGGTTCCAGAACCGCAAAGTGCATTTTACAAAATGGTGGACATTTCGAACACTTACTTCATTAATGTTCATCATTTACTTTCGAATAATCATTTGATTTTTCTTTCATTAAATGATAGTTTCGTTTAATTATTATGAATTAGGTTTTTTACCTCTTGAAATTTGTAAATAAATTATTACTTGTTTCTTGCTTTGATTCTGTTACGTTCCATTCAATTGAAGATGCGTAAGTTGATTTTCTTATCGAAATGTATTGCATGTTGTTAATTAAACTAAAGGTACCTAAATGTAATACAGATCCGACCCAAAGAAATTTGGGTCAAAATCACCTGAAAATCAACTTTGAATGACATTGTATGATGTATCGTTGAATTCAGCGTTAAAAGTTATTTCGAAAAGTGTCATAAAATATGCAGGTCCGTATTGAAAAAAATTAGGTTGAGGGTGGCCCAGAGCGTACGAAACGTTGGATACGGAATCTGATTATGTCAAATTGAGGATAATTCACTGTCGAATAAAAAACTCCCGCGACATTTTTCGATAATATTCGAAATAAAGTGGGAAAAAAAGAAAAATCAAAATGACAGAATTTACTTTTCTTATGATATCTCAATAACCGGCCCTGATAATCTCGATTTGTTTGAACTGCTTGACAATGCTTCTATGAATGCAACTTTTTCTCCATTTGACCGACCTTCTAACTCTTATGGTTTCAAAGTTACCAATACAATCCCATTAAAAAAGTGGCCACTCTGTATATACGTCTAGAGCATTGTGAGCCAATTCATCGGGTATTCAAAGAAAACAAATTATATATATTTTGGATTGACGTTTATACTAACTGGAAAAAACATACAAAATACCATAACTAATAAAAAATTAAAAATGTTTTTTATATGTTATGTTTCCAAACTAGGAATGAGGCACGATAGTACTTCACATGTGCGACATATATGTCTGATTTCCCGTCTTTTGTGCTGTTTCGCGCAAACTTAAATCGTATTTTTACTCCTTGGAATTAATTTAAGGGAATGTCTTACAGTTAAACGTAATTCTCGATTCCGATCTAGTACTCGTCTGCCTATCCTGCGAGAGGGAACCAGTGTATTACATTTTGAAATATTTTTTTTTGTACACGCTCCTCAAAACTACCAAATCTGAATGAAAAAAAATCCAAAAATGCTACTTTTACTGACTTGTTCGTAAAGTATTGCCATAGCCATGGCAACACTTCACGGACAAATTCGTAAACGTTGCAATTTCGGAATGTTTTCAGTTCCCAAAGTTGCCATACTTGATTGATTATTGATATTTCTTTATTTTGATGGCAGAAATAAAACGCTTTTATATGATACATTCTTTGAAAAACTTGTACAAAGAAATATTGTATGTAGCACGTGCGCAAATGGCTTTCGCGGACTCGTCTTCATATTACGGACTCAGCTGGCACCTTACGATTCGTCCGCGAAAGCTTCATGCGTGCTTGTTAAAGTTTATCCAATGTCAGTTGAATACCTGGAAGGTGAACTAGATTTTCGTCGACAAAAATGTATTGAAGACCTAGTGAATGCGATGTCTCTCTTGCGTCAATGTTACGAATGATTTCTGGTAGTACTCTTTTTTGGAAAACATTCTTCTTTGCCTCATTCATCTTCATGAGTTCTTAATCAAGACTGGAATAGAAAATTAAATAACTAAAACAACATCCTTTATAAAGCCTCTGTATAATATTGATAGGTAAAAATATGCAAAAACTATAATGCAATCATTTTCATACATTGTAAAATGATTAACCTATAATTGTTTAAAATACAACAAAAAAGTCTAGATTCACAAAATCATTCTGAATTAAATGTGACCAACAATATGAAATTGTAACTATCTAAAAATAGCCAATGGAAGAACAACAAACTTCTTGATGACAATAGCCAATCAGGGAACAGGATAAAAGATTTGAAATTGTGGAAAAGTAAGAACTGAGAAATGTCAAAAATAATTATCATCAAATATTTTATTTAGTTTATAAGAAATGTAAAATATATTAGTTCATAAGTTTTCTCATATAACACCAAATTAATCAAAGTGCGACAAGAAAGTGCGTGAGTTTGAAAATTCAAATAAAATGGACAAAACAGAAATGGTATCCAGGGAGAAAAAAAAAACAAAGCTGGGAGGAGATTTGGAAAAAAATTTGAAGAGAAGCCTGGTACAAAATTTGAATGAAAGAAATTTAGAACTTTCATTAATGAGAAGATAGTTTTTCAACAATAAAAAACCAATACAACTTCTGAATAATCTCTATACGAAATAAACAAGGATAAAAGAAGATTACCTTTTTTGGTTATCCACATGAAACTTGTCCAAGCTGATTTCGTGGATTTTGGATGGTTCCTTTTGAAATGGTTAGTTCCTGAGAGGAGTGGATGAAATTAGAATTCAGATTATGCCAGGTATTGCATCAGCGACAGTTCCAGTTCCAGGTATAAACTTTTAGTGCACATCACAATCTGAATCACTTTACAACGCAACTCGTATATCTGAAGAACTCTATTTTATTTTGGTATTGAACTATAAAAGAATTCTTCCAACCCAAAAGAAAAAGTGAGGTTATGTCTACAGTATCCATCACTGTTTCTCATTATTTTCTATGAAAATTTGTCAATTGATCATAGTATAAGTTATCTATCGTAGGCCAGGTTGATATAAGTTTTCCTGAATAAAGGAAATAATTGTTTTTGATAATTTTTTGGTTTATTTTCCACAATGATATGCTAATAGTTTACTTATAAACACTGAACTGAGAATATTTCGATTGACATCAAAACAGGCAGTGGCTCTATTGCCAGTACCGGCTCCTGAGGCGAAGGCGTACCAACTGAGATTAGTCGTGGTAAGAAAAGTAATAATAATTGGCAACAACAAAATGCAAATTTTCAATTTCAGATTTTTTTTTTCAGAATATCTATCAGATGTAGTTCAATGTCCAGCGTGGCTTTAGCCGGAGAAGTGGTTGTTTTCTGTTAGACATTCACAAAAAATAACTTCATTTTTATCGTGGATTTTTCAATTCACAGAAAAATATTTTTATCAATATCCAATTGAGAATGTTTCCCTTTTCAACATGAATACCCCACAAGAGGTTATCTTGACGATGGAAGATAGTGACTAAAGTTTATCTTTCAGTCGCAGATGATTCCACATCTGATTTTATGAACATCCTGTTCATATTTTCAACAAATCAATCCGGATGCATGTTATTGAAAATTCTACATACTTCCCTTTCGGATCTGTCGTTGTTACCACGAAATCTTACTATTTCAATTTTCTCCTGCAAAGTCAAATTATCAGCCATACTCCTTTATTAGTGTAGGTACTTGAGGAGTTATAAACTACACTATTAACACTGACAAATTTGTGTCTTTTCGTCTATTGTTCTGATGACTTGTCATCTCTATAGCAACTAAAGTTACAAAGCCTCCTAATAAAAATAATATTTTTGAAATGTGTTATCTTAAGCATGTTTGAATGAAACCAAGATTGATATTTGGAATAACTGTCAACCACCAAGGAGGAACTGCGTGAAAGAATAAGACAGACTTGCACAGATATTACCCCAAACCAATGATCGAATGTTGATCGAATCTTATGGTTAGTTAGCATTAGTAAATGGTAGAATAAATGTATCGAATTAAATCGGGGTTTGGTTAAAAAGTACGAAAATTAATGTGTAGGCACTCTCATTTCAATCCATTCTTTTGTTGTAGTTCATTTATGTTATCAATATTGGTTTTTATTGATAATTGAATATTGATCACTATTTAAATGTAAAGATGTACATTTAATTTCTTTGGTAAAAAACTGCAGTGTTCTGATGGACATAACTATCTCCTATACTATGGAGTTACGTTTGGAAGAAACATAATTTGACGCCCTTTTGAATAACTGCTGTTTACAAACTCGACTGCTAACGACCTGAAAGAGCATTTTGAACGATATTTTCAACAAGATTGTGATTTATATGACGACTATTCGAAATATTTTGATAAAGTGATATGAATTTTACTTATGCCATATTTCTGTTGAAAAAAATAATTTTATCGTGAAATTTTGGTCACACCCATTTGAAAGCATCACAAATCCAGTGGCGTCGTCAAATTTTATTAAAAAAAATCGCTAGTATGTTTTTTGGATTTTTGACCTTGAAAAAAATTCGAAGTAGGCCGTGAAATTTTTATTTTTATTTCGAATTTATGGCATTCAACTAGAACTATTGATGCTCTATCTACTGAAGAAAAAAACTTCTGAATCGGATAATAAATAACAGTTTCAGAGAGGTGGCCCGCTTTCAAAGGGGTCCCTCTGTAGATATTGGTGATTGGTGGTAGAGTTCCGGGGGAATCCCGACTTTTTTTTAGTAAATGTCCTGCTCTTTAAGGATCTTTTTTTTAAATTTCAATAGTTTTCGAGATATTCGCGAAAAACAAAACACTTTTTTCACTAAATTATTTTGCAATTTTTTTGAGCGCCACTTGAATTTTTTTGAAAACTTTCTAGATGCCATTCCGAATCGAACGACACCTCAACCATTATTTGCGGAGAAGGCGAACTGGAATTCGTCAAAAGTGTGCTTGTAGACTATACTATCCAGTTTTCATTGAGAATGTTTTCTTTTAACAGGACATCAATTCTTCATCAAAAACATCAGTAAAATATCACCCGATTGAAATGTATGCATCATTCTATTAATAATCCACCACAAATCCGTTCTCCTGGACCCCCTAACCCGAGACATCCCTGGTGGGCGTCCCGAATTTTAAGGATGTGGGAGGAGCGGAAACCAACAACACGCCCAGGAATGCTTAACAAATTTAACACCCAATTAGTTGGATGCAAATAGTGCTTTAATGAAGAGGGATAAGTGTTTGTGACGGTTTTTGAGTGGGTGATTCGGTGTTTTCCAGGTAAGGACTTGGCTAATTTTCAAAAGTTAGTGCTTGGAGCCAAATGAAAGAAAAGTCGAAAATATATCAAAATAAAAAACTACACGTTTAGCTTCTCCATTGATTTCAATAAAAAAATAATCAAACGCCAATATTCAAGGGGAAACTTTGACTTGCTAGAACCACATATATATACAACCTTGAAATTACTGAATTATTTTTATATTATTTTTCGCCATATTTTTATCGAAAAAGTTTTTGAAAATTGCAAAGTAATATTGGTAGACATTCAAATATTTCGAAAAACACAAATGTTTCATTAGTTTCGGTTTTCTATGTATTTTCTCTAAACTTACAACAATCTGATTTGTTGAACAATATGAGATGACATAAATTTTACCTCAGAAAAAGTTTATATCGAATTGAGCAGTGTGTTCCAGGTCACACCCTATTTTTAAGTAGATTCCACAGAAATACTACCTATTCGGGTGTCTCGACTTCAAAAATAATATTTTTTCCGATCATATTCCCAAGAACCCGGTAAAACTGGAAGGATTAAAATATTTTCGCTGGATAGAGTGAAAGTTTTTCAGTATCTCTACCAAATTTCAGAACAGCTTCATCTCTAGTTTCCTCAACTTACATTATAGGAATATTTTAACAAAGATAAAGACAAAATGAAATATATTCAATATTTAGTCCTTTCGTATTAAAATATTTTAACTAATTAAAGATAGAAACCAACCTATTTTAAATTTATATAAAATTTTGTCAAATACACTCATTTCTGACAAATTATATATGACTTTGAGGTCCTCACAACTCCAAAGTCATAATTTAGGTTGTAAAAACCATGATCAAGACCAACAAATCCATCGAATCCATATTAGGCAAAATGCACATTGGAGAATCACATATTATCAACTTCAAATATACCCTCACATCTCCAAGGGGTTATTATTTAGCAGGGGAAATTTCACCTTAAGGTCACCAGCAAAATTTCCTCATATTCTTCGAACTTCCAAGGAGAATTTCCCAGTAAAAATGCACCTTTTTATAACCTCGAAAACTTTCATAGGGTCAGGGAGTAGAGTTGTCGATAAGTATGAATGAAAAACTTGTAGTCTGACAAGTTAAAAAATGGGTTAATTCTTGTGCCCGGTCCTAAAAATATGTGCGATAGCTCATTCGATTCGGAATGACGTCTAGAAAAATGTATCTCGAGCATTTATTAGCGCATAAAAAATTGCAATTGTTATTAACAATATAAGATGAAAAAAAAAAGATTTTCAATTTTTCGGTAATAACTCAAAAACGATTAATATTTAAGAACTTTTAAAAGGTCCTCAAAGAGGAGGAAATTTCCAATCAAAAAGTTTCCACTCTCGGAATTCTATCTCCATTATTTATAAGTTTTATTCAACTATTGTTAATCAGCTGTTACCTGCATTTGTTTATAAAAATTCGTTTTTTTTACATTTTCGTACTTTTTTTGACTTGCAACTTGTTAAAAAATGAATTACAGCTGTGAAGTAGACAATTTTTTTTAGTGATAGAATATCTGCCACAACCTTAACATCATGCCATATCTCTTATAGTTTAAATTATAAACGTGTTTAAATTAATATTTATCTAACTCTTGATCCGTTATATACATTTCATTTTATATTACAGTTCTCATTTATATTTAGCAGTATCTTTACTTTCTATTTATTGTAATAAATTATAGTAGCTTCTAACTGAAGGTACCTCTATTGTTTATTTAAAAAAACATTAATTTTTTAATCAAATTATGGAAAAATTCAAAGTTTTCTCAGCTGTATCTTCTAAATTTTTAAATTTACTTATATTTTTATACTTTCCATCATAATAAAATAGTAGAATAGAATATTTGTATAATTGTGACTCATTGCTTTCTCTCATCAAACCTTTGCCATCGAATAAGCTCATAGGGAATGGCGCAAACTCATGAACTAAGGCTGTTTTTACTATATCTTCGTTGTTAATCATAGACGCTACAATCCGTTGGAATAAAAGTGAAGTGTTGACGATAACTGGCTCTTCATCAATGACACAAACCGGTGTTGTCTTAACAAAACAAGCGTCTTCACACAAGACTTCTTGCTAAACGAATACGATTCTACATCTGCTCCAACCATTTTTGACATGCTTTGCAAACCTTTCTCTACAGCTTTATGGCAATCGATAGAAGAATCGCCAACTAATCCTGTCGAAAGTGACATTTATAATATAATTGACATTTAGTTGTCAAGACTTAAACATCCAATATCATTTAATAATATTAAGTTTCTCTTCAGTGATTTATAGAAGATATCTAACATAATTACGGAAATACCACGTGCTTTTACATAATATTTGGCAGATATTTTATCACTGAACAAAATTGTCTGGTTCACAGCTGTATTTTCATTTTTTAACAAATTAAAAAAAGTATAAAAATGTAAAAAAAACTAATTTTTATAAACAAATGCATGTAACAGCTGATTAGCAATAGTTACAAACTTGGATTTTTATTCATTTCAAAGATTGATTAATCCCTTACAAAAATGTCCTGTGTCCATTATCGTATCTCTTATAATTTAAAAGTTATATCTATTTGTTACTTGAAAAACTTTTTAACAAAAAATTAAACCGACAAAATACAAAACTGAAAAGTAAAAAATTAAATAAACTTTCTTTGTCTCCATAACTAGCTCTAAACTAATGTAAGTAACTAATTTTGAGTCGGTGCCAAACGAACAATCAACAACATTAAATTACTTCAAAAAAATTATCAGAATGTCACCGCGCAACTCGATGCCATCATTTTACGCCTTACCCAATTCATTTGCTTGTTTGTTTGGCGCCGACTCAAAATTAGTTACTTACATTAGTTAAGGAGATAGTCATTGAGACTAAGAAGGTTTAATTTATTTTTTACTTTTCAGTTCAGTATTTCGTTGGTTAAATTTTTTGTTAAAAAGTTTTTATTATTCAATTTTTTTGGCTGAAATCTACTTGTTTTTTTATCACTTCCAAAATACTTACTTACCCACCTTACTTCAACTATTACCAGTTAAATAATATGATTATCTACTTTTACCATTTGTTGTAATATAAATTGCTTTTGTTGTTTTGGTTAGTTTATTTCATTACTTTGTATATCATTCCATCCTCTCATAGAATATAATGATTGTGACGGATGTAGGAGAACAAAAATAATGACATTAGCGATCTGTCATTGTCAACTACATATGTGTGCCAATGTTCACAAGTGAAAAATCAATTATCCCCTATTTTGCTACCCGTAAGGGTAGATAATTCCATTCGAAATTCAAATTTGATCAACTATGAGGTATACTCTATCTAATAAAAAAAGAATCATCCAAATCGAAGAACCCAGTACAAAGTTATGCCTGATAGAATCGGTTAACGGACCAGAATTCAGAGGGTGAGTGATCAATATCCTTCATTTCGCTAATCTTAGGGGTGGATTCCATCTTTTAAATTCAAATGGGACCAACTTCGAAGTACACTCTATCCACTGAAAAAAGAATTATCGGAATCGGACGCCTCAGTAAAAAGTTATGCGTGATCATACATAAAAAAATATGATGGAAAAACATAAAAGATACGGGTCGAATAGAGAACCTCCTCCTTTTTGGTTTCGTCGGTTAATAACCAAACGCTTCACTAATTCAACTAACACTAAACAGTAATTTTTAGTAACGAAATCGTTGCCTAGTCGGTGTCAACGCCGATTGTCCCGAAAAGCCGGGAAAACAAAAGACACAGTTCCAACACGTTTGATGTTTAAATCTGAGTAGAGAATCAAACACAAATGATGTTTGTAAATTTTAAAAACTTTTGACAGGAAACCGACCAACAGATCGGTAAAATTACAAAACGCGTAAGAAATATATTTTTTTTAGTGAAATTACAATACATTATGCAATTTTCAAGTCAAAGTTTTAAAAATACCAAAAATATTTGTAAATTTTTAATGAAATATTTTTGAAACTTCACAAAAAATTGTAGTAAATCAAATCACAAACAATGTTTGTAAATTTTAAAAACTTTTACTGGAAACCGACCAACAGTTCGGTAAAATTACAAAACGGTAAGAAAAATTTTTCAGATAAATTACAATACATCATGTAATTTTTAAGTCAGTGTTATAAAAATACTGAAAATATTTGTAAATTTTTAATGATTTCAGAGTAATTTCAGTTTCAATGTTTGTAAATTTCAAAACTTCTGATTGGAAACTGACCAACAGTTCAGTAAAATTACAATACGTATAGGGTTACTACATGAAGATTGTAAAATTACGACTCATCTTAGTAGGTTTCCTCACATGTCTTGGTATATTACTCGAATTGTATTATATTCTGTATTGGCAATACACTGATTTGTAATTTCACTCATATATTGTATTGTAAAACGACTGTAAGTTTACAAAAAAATTCCACAGTGTACGAATTTTATTTCATTTGGCTTATCTAAGCAAGGATATTTTGAAAAACGATTACAAGAATGCTCTGTGACTCGTGAACTTTCATTTTGCGGATCTAAACACCAATGATTTTGTCGCAGCTCTTGACACAAGCGCACGATCCAAAAACCACCTAAACAACACAGTGATGCAAAATGCCGAGAAAAAGGCGTTTCACGGACACGGATTCTGATGATGAGTTCGACGACTCGAAACGTCCGCAGCGTAACGCCGCCAACGAACGAGAGAGGGCGCGCATGCGGGTACTCAGCAAAGCCTTCTGCCGGCTGAAGACGACCCTGCCCTGGGTGCCCGCCGACACCAAACTGTCCAAATTGGACACCCTCCGACTCGCCACGAGTTACATCGCCCATCTCAGGGCCGTTCTCATGGATCAGCCCCTTTCGAACGATCCTTTTCACAAGCACCCTTTGACGTTGGTGAGTATTGATTACATCTTTATTTCGATTTGAAAAAATCATTTTATTTTTTTCGAGAGAAGTGAATTGTGATTGCAGTTCATTTTTGAGGAATTGTTCACTCACTTTGGTATGATTTCTGCTCCAAAACTGTATAGTATTTCCAAAGTCAGTTGAATATGTTTATCTTCACCTCAAAATATAGCGTTCGATCAAACTCGTACATGAAGGAAAATAAATATTATTCCCCGCATAAAGTATATAATGGAACAAATTGAGTGGAAACTGTTCGCCGCGTAAAAAACAATCAGTAACTTTATTGGCCGCTTGTTGCATGTATTAGCATAAATCACCATATATTATTTTTAAAGGCCCGTAGATAAAGACAATCAATACACATTAATTACAAAAGTTTTCAGACTTCAATGGTATGTTAGTGCATTAACGAAAACAAACCATAACATTTTGCAGAAATCTGCGATAAACGGAACACTGTTTAAATTGCGAAAAATGTTTTCATGCTTTATTTTTGCACTGAAAATTGCAAAAGTTCTGCAAATTAGGCATATACCGATGGTGATAATGTTTTACAACATGTATTAAGTTTGCAACCTTGTAAAAGTTATGGAACCTTGTTTTTTGTCATTTGTTTAAGTTTTTTATTGAAATTTGTTTAAAAATACAAAAAAGTTCTGCATATTTGACATATTCACGTCTTGAAAAACGCATAATTTATTTATCAAACTTTTTTCTTCGTGCTGCCATTTTCAATACACACAAGCATTGGAATTATTACAAAAGTTGTTTATTGTGGTTGCAAATAAAGAGAATATCGGAACCTTTTTATTCATTAATATAAACTTTTTCATTTTTACAACTGCTGAAATAATTACAAAAGTTTTGCAAATTGCAGTTATAATTACGATTTTACGTGACGCAAGATATTTGCAACCGTCATTGTTCAACGGAACATGTTTTCACACAATTGTTTTTTTTTTATAATTTGGCCATATATTGTAAACATTTTGCAAATAGGTTTAATATTTATATATTACTAGCAGACCCGGCCACGCGTTGCTGTGGCTGTGGTTTTTTCTTTATCCCGTTATCCCGTTTTCCCGTTATCCCCTTATCCTGTCATCCCATTATCCCATTTTTTTGTTATCCCGTTATCCCATTTTCCTGTTATCCCGTTTTTTCTATATCCCGTTATCCCGTTTTCCCGTTATCCCCTTATCCTGTCATCCCGTTTTCCAGTTTTTTCGTTATCACGTTATTCCCGTTATCCCGTTTTCCTGTTATCCCATTTTTTCTTTATCCCGTTTTCCCCTTATCCTGTCATCCCGTTTTCCCGTTTTCCCGTTTTCCCGTTTTCCCCTTATCCTGTCATCCCGTTTTCCCGTTTTTTCATTATCCCCTTAATCCCGTTTTCCTATTATCCCGTTTTTTATTCATCCCGTTATTCCGTTTTCCCGTTATTCCCTCATTCTCTCATCCCGTTTTCACGTTTTTTCGTTATCCCGTTATTCCCGTTTTTTCTTTATCCCGTTATCCCGTTCTCAATTTATCGTACTACAATTATTATATTCGATTGCCATCTTGCAACCCTATTGCGGATCTGTGGATAAAATAAAAAAACATAAAAATCGCGATGGAAAAATAGGGGTTGATCGTAGAAGGGTGAAAATTTAGGGTTGTATGTATTTTAATGCTGTACATAAAAAAATAAAAAAAAAAAAAAAAAAAAATTAAGGGGTGGACCACCCTTAACATTTAGGGGGATGAAAAATAGCCTATCTCTCAAGTTGGAAAAAATTACACATACATGCCAATTTTCATCGAAATCGGTTGACTTGGTGAAGAGTTCACTGGGAACAAACATCAGGACACTGGATTTAATATATATATATATATATATATATATATATATATATATATTAAGAATGTCTCCAGTGGTCCAGTTAAATACTTGATTATCCATCGCGTATATATTATATTTTGAACTGGTGATTGAAATTACAGTTAACCACTACAAAATTTGAACACAGTTTTCGACTAATCATCAGCGAAATAAATTCAATCTAACATTTTCGAAGCAGCAATCGAAAGAGCGCAAAATTTTATTTCTACCGTTAATCTATTTTTGTGCATGTCATGCTAAAAGACTTGCGGAAGACATTAATTTTTATCGCATTAGAAGCGACATGCAATCATTCTTCATTTAAAATTTTCACTTGTCACAACATGACTTTATAGCAATCGAAGAGATTTTGAAATTAATAATCGATGCTCTATGCTCTAGGGAAGTAAGGATATCGACACAATATGTACCTGGTGTTTCTAATTGGGTTATACTAATTACTGTTCCTCAAGTCGCTAACGGGAACTTGATGGTTCTATGGGGATCAAAGAAAACAAAGTGGAATACATATGCCCATTATCCTCATTAAGTAAATGTTTATTATGGTTTTTGTCTAGTGTCGTTGACCGATTTGATCATGAATATTAATTTTGTGACAAGATTCCATCATATGGTCCACACTTGACTTATTCTCCCTTCGGTAGGTAGCATGGGCCAAATGTTTGTGGAACCTTCTGGAAATTGAACGTTTTGTCTGACCGTAAAAGGTTTTGTCACAATTTTGACAACTAATTTCATAAATTGTTATCTAAGCATCAACTTAAAATCACCCTGTATTCTGTATATCTTTGGAAAATTATAATAAAAATAAAATTTAAGGTAACAAACTTATTTACTTATAATTATCCCAGACAGCACGGTATATTCCTAGAATATTCTTTAAATATCCGAAAAGAGAAGAGTATATTCCGAATATACATGGAATATTCCTAGAATATTCACATGCCTCTAGCATATTCTAGGAATATTCCAATATGCATTTTCCTGGAATATTCTCGGGAGAATGTACCACGAATATTCTTGTGAGAATATTCCTGTATGAATATTCATAGAATATTCCTATGTGAATATTCATGGAATAATAATGTAGAATATTCATGGAATAATAATGTAGAATAATCAAAATTGAATATTCTCAGAGCCGGATTAAGAGGGGGGCAAACGGGGCTGCAGCCCCGGGGCCTCCACAAGAGAGGGGCCTCCACAATATAAATTTTTAGGTAAAATTTCCTAACAAATACCGAAGGAAATGCAAAATTATATATAAAAAATCTGACAACGAAAGAGCAGTTCTCCCACTTTTTCCTCTCATTTTTCGTTTTAAACATTCAAAAACATGTTTCGTATTCTTGTCAAAATCCATGGTTAATATTAATCTTCAATCTGATGAGAGAAACAATCACCAAGTAAAACATCATACTATTATACAAAATATTATATCGTATCGAAATTAGCTGTAAAAACAAGAACAATTGAATTTAAAAAAAATATAAATTTTTTTTATTAAATGAAGGATTTTCTGTCGATGTATTCTTCGAATGACACAAGTGATCTAGATACACAATGAAATTCAATAATCATAAGCAAAGGAAAATAATATTTCAATTTATGAATATGATTACATCAAATTATTTATAAGAGCCCTATGCGCATTCCATAATAGAACAAAAGTTCAAATTCTGTTGACTATTTTTCTGCCGATTCTACAAACACTTTGCCCGTCTATACCTGTTTTTCCTATTTATTGGCGTTGACAAGTGTCCGCTGAGTGGCGCGCTTGTAACAGAGAAATCCCCGAAATCTGAAAGTGTAAGTCTAAAAGAAGGATGACATTCCGCAACAAATGTAAATCCTTCTGAAAAGGACTATCTATCTATCTATCTAAGATGTTCTACTATCAAATTCTTGAAAACCAAAATTTTAGAGCTACATTCTCAAACATTGAAATTACAGTGATTCTTTTTTGACATTGCTAGAAACCAATGGAAACGTTCAATTCAAATAATTCATATACGTTTTGGCCAATCAATAGTGGGAATATTCTACCTAGAAAATTGTCGCGGGAATAATTTGAGGTATTTTGTTTTTGTCTGACAACCTATATTTTTAATTTGACGTCTGTCATCAATTCGCATGAAAAGTGTGAAATGAATCTAATCCAGTTTAGTACATTATATAATTTTGCAAGGAAATGTGTTTAAGATCGTAACATCAAAAAATAATCTAAAGAATACCACACGAGAGTTCGATATAGTAGAAAATTATTATCTAGATTTCTTTCTCAAACTTGTTGGCAATAGCCACTCGAGCCAGTTGGTCACTCTTGACTATTGCCTGGCAACAAGTTTTCGAAAATCTGTCGAATTATTTTCACTCTCTTGTGATATTACAACTGAGAATGTGATGATGTCAAATTGCACTGGAAAGCGCTCATTTTCCATTACGATGAGAGAAAGCCGCCTATCAAAGTTATCGCTTCTTAGCATTGAGAATGATTTTCTCCGGATGCTGGATTTGACCGAAATCATCAATGATTTTTCGTCGAAAAAAGCTCGCAAGAATCCCTTTGTTTACGCTGTAATTTAATTTATTTCTTGTATTTTATTATACCTACATATGCTCGTGTCGAAATAATTTGATTTGTTCCGCAATAAAAAAAAATTAAAATTGTTTGAAAAATAATTAGGGGCCTCCACTCCTTTGTTGCCCCAGGGCCTCCACACCTTTTAGTCCGGGCCTGAATATTCTGTTTTGTATATTCATGGAATATTCTCCCTTATTTCTATACAATGAACACCATTAACTACTTTCGAGTTCAAAATATGGGAAAAGTATGAGAAAAAGTGCGAATAGATGTATTTGATTTGGTCTCAACACCAACAAAGCCTGTGGATCTGACGGAATCCCGCCGATTGTTCTCAAGAAATGTGCCCCCGAACTAACACCTGTTCTTTGCAAGTTGTTCAACCACTCTTACAATTTGGGAGTATTTCCGTCCAATTGGAAAATTGCAAGAGTACAGCCAGTCCCTAAAAAAGGAAAAAAGACCCTACCTAGCAACTACAGACCTATCGCACTGCTATCTATTATTTCAAAGGTCATGGAAAAAGCCATCAACATCGAGCTCATGAAATATCTGGAAGACTCAGGAATTATCAATGATAGGCAATATGGCTTCCGCCATCAGAGATCAACTGGTGACCTGCTCGCATACGTCTCACATATATGGCAGCTATCTATTGAAAAGTATGGAGAAACTTTAGCTGTGGCATTAGATATCTCCAAGGCGTTCGATCGAGTTTGGCACCAGGGACTCCTCGCCAAGCTTCCATCTTATGGCTTGCCCCCTCAGCTGTGTTCTCTGCTTGCTAGTTTTCTCTCAAACAGGTCTCTCCATGTAGTGGTCGATGGAGTTTCATCTGACACTCTACTCATAAATGCTGGTGTTCCGCAAGGATCCATTCTAGCACCAACACTATTTTTACTTCACATCAACGACCTGTTGAAAGCAACTTCATGTCCTGTACACAGCTTTGCCGATGATAGTACCCTCCATACCGCTTTCTCTTCCAGGGCCCCTATATCAGCCCGTGAAACCAGAAATGAACGAGGAAGAAATGTTAACAATATAAATATGGACTTAGCAACAATTCTCGAATGGGGATCCAATAACTTGGTAGAATTCAATGCAAACAAAACACAAGCATGTCTTTTCTCTAGAAAAGCCGATCTCACTGTGCCTAACATAACTTTGTCAGGAGTAACCATACCACTGAAGTCATCCATATCGATGCTTGGTATTACTATCAGCAATAACCTTTCCTGGGAAAATCACGTGAGGTCCATTGCCAAAAGTGCATCCCAAAACTTGGTTTTTGTTTCGTGCCAAGAGCTATTTCACCTCCAGTCAGCTGCTTATGATCTATAAGGCACAGATCCGACCTGTCCTGGAATACTGTTCCCATATTTGGAGTGCGGCACCTAAACATATCCTGAAGCTATTGGATTCTGTCCAAAAAAGGGCAATTCGTCTCGTCGGTGATGCCTCGCTTACAAACTCGCTCACTTGTCTGGAACACCGTAGAAAAGTTGGCGATTTGTCTCTATTTTATAGATATTTTCATGGGCGATGCTCTTCTGAAATATCAACAATCGTTCCTCCTTTGGCAGTCTCTTCGAGATTAACCCGTCAAGTTCAGTCTTCACACCCATTCGTGGTCACTTTGGAGACCTGCAGAACATCACTTTCCAAAGACTCATTCATCCAACGAACTGCGAGGCTTTGGAACTCATTGCCTAGGGAGGTGTTTCCCGAGGCATACAACCTCCAGAAATTTAAGAAGAACACCAACTCCTACCTTCTTTCCCTTGGTTCCCACGATGTTCTCTGAACATTACAGGATATCCCTTTTCGTGGGAACCAGAACATATAAAAAAAAAAAAACAGAGTTTTTGTTCAGACAAGCTGACCAAAATACACTACTGTACTGACCAAATTATAATTGGTCGGAAAATATCGAGGTGCGTCTGTCGTTCATCCGGTAGTCGTAGCTTAACCCGATGGCAGAGCTGTAAAGAATGCATTTTGAATTGACATTTGACATCTTTTGTTTTTTTTACTGGTATGGGATACTTTTGCATATTTGTATGTGAAACTACTGTGTTTGGAATTGTTTCACAAATATTCTTAATAATCGCCACAGTGTGGTAAGTACACTTTTATGTTACCATTCATTTCATTCCATACAAATTTCATTTGTATATCACTGATCATTTCATTTTCAAGGCGTTTTCTACAAAATTCTTAAAAGAAAAAGAAGCAGTGCTTGGTATAAGGAAGTACACCAGAAAACTGAAAATATTCTTAATATAATTTTCACACAAACTAAGTAATCAAGTTGGAACTATTAGTGATAGAATGGATTCAAAATTTTCTGATTCAGATAGCAGTAGTTCTATCTTGCAATTCTTGTTTTTCAAAGATATCCCTGTAGTGACAGAAGAAACGGGTTAATAAAATATGTGTTATTATTAAAACTATATAGAAATAGACCTGTTCAAATTCATGTTGTTTTATTTCATTGTAGGGAAGGGGTGCGCAGTCTGCGGAAATCAAATGATATTTTTTTCTGAGTGAAACCTGCAATTCCAATCCACAAATACTCTGAGGTAAACAATTACGTATTGCACTACTGCATAATTTTTGAAATGAAGTTTTGTTTCTTGGCGAATGTAAGTAAAAACTTCGCTTGAATTGTCAGGCATAATTGTAGAAGTTCATATTATTGATGTAAAAGTGCCATCGAGAAGGGGGGGCATTCTTTCTTAACGCTTTGTGATCTGACTAAAGCTTTCGATTGTGTTTCCCATGATATATTACTTGAGAAACTTTTCTGTTATGGCATTCGTGGACTTCCATTGAAATTTTTCAGGTCTTATTTGCATGGGCGTCTCAGTGTTTTCGGTTGAAGGCACCAAATCAGCATTAATACAAATCGTCCATGGGGTTCCACAAGGCTCTGTTTTGGGACCAACCCTATTCATTCTGTATATCAATAATTTATATTATCATATATTACCGAAAAAATGCATTCTCTTTGCTGACGACACCACACTGATAGATCGTAATAGTAAATTAGAGGAACTGATTGACTCTTCCAAACTCACCTTGCAAATGACAGATGAGTGGTTCTGTTCAAACAAGCTTATGCTCAATTCTGCTAAAAATCAGAATCTTATTATATCTTGAAACTCCTCACTAACAGGTGGGGAAAATGTCAAGTTACTTGGTATATCCATTGATGACAAACTCAACTGGATGTGTCACGTGGAAAATCTGTCGAAAAAATTATCAAGCGTCACGTTCTTGATTCGCAGATTGAAAATCCTTGTTGGTGCAGATACTGTAAGAGCCAGCTATTTTGGACTTTTTCACAGTCTTATGACTTATGGAATTGTCTTGTGGGGTAATTCGTCCCATTCGAACAAAATTTTTGTTTTACAAAAAAGGGTTATTCGAATAATATCAGGGGCGGGCTTCAGAGATCACTGCCATGCTCTATTTATTCATCACCAGATCATGCCTCTTCCTACCGCGTTCATATATTCCACTCTGCTTGGAATACATAAAAAAAGATCAGATTTTGCTCTTTCTGCGGACACGCATCAGCACCAAACAAGGTCAGGAAACCTCTTGAAAACACCAAGATATAGACTCTCTGTATCACAGAAAAATTCATTGAATATAAGCCTATACAATAAATTACCTTTGGAAATAAGAAATATGACCTTTTACAATTTCAAGAGATCAGTGAAATCTTGTCTACTGATGAAATGCTTTTACTCCGTAAAGGACTTTTTAAACTATAATTTTAACGTGGATGATCTGGGCTTTTAATGTGTTTGTCAATGCATTTTTTATACCCCTTTATGTATTGTTTACAATGACTAGTTCTGAGTTAACCTCATTTTATTCCTGTGTTGTAATGTGATATATCACCGTAGGAAATTTAGTTTTACTCTTTTAACTTAGTTTTACTCTTTTAACTTGTAACTTTTAATTTAAAAAAAATGTTTTTCTCAAGGATCTGCTACAAATGTATTTATATATGACGTAGTTAATAAATCTCTCTCTCTCTCTCTCTCTCTCTCTCTCTCTCTCTCTCTCATTCAAGATTTTATATTTGAGGATATTCATGTGGGGTAACATGTTTTTTTTTTTTTTAAATTTCTGAAATTTCAGGGAATGTTTATTTTGTTCTGAAAACCCTTCAGGATATTTAGGGAATATTACTATCATATTCCTGAATTACTTCGAATATTCTTGGAATATTCATAGAATATGTTCATGGAATATTGTAGGTATATTCTGGATATACAAGGAATATTCCAGGAGTATACTTTCTGGAATATTCTGGATATTCCGGGAATATTCCTCATGGAATATTCAAGGAATATGTAAAATTTTACCCACCTGCACATTCTAGGAATATTCCAAAAAAGATATGTATATCTCTGGCACATTTAAGAATATTCCAATATCCCAAAAATAATATTCTATGAATATTCATGGAATATCCAGTGCTGTCTGGGATTATTATTATAATATGCTGTTTGTGTACTTACAACTGATTCGATTTCTGTATTTGTTTCACTACACTTTTGCCAGTGAACTTTCATCCGTTCGACAAAACCTTGCATTTTATGTCTACATTTTTTGCAAATAACTCTATTCCCAGATTTTCCTTCAGTTTTGTTATATTTTTCTATAAAATGTATCCAGATAGAGTATTTTTTTCTTTCACTTCTATGAAGAGTTGACATTGTTACACTATTTGCAGATTTTTAGGTAACTTTTGGAAATTTAAAGCAGAAATCACGCGTCGCGCTGCTTATTAGACGGCCAATTATCAAATAATGCGACATCTTTTTAACCGACGAAACCAAAAAGGAGGAGGTTCTCTATTCGACCCGTATATTTTATGTTTTTCCATCATATTTTTTTATGTATGATCACACATAACTTTTTACTGAGGCGTCCGATTCCGATAATTCTTTTTTCAGTGGATAGGGTGTACTTCGAATTCGGTCCCATTTGAATTCAAAAGATGAAATCCACCCCTAAGGGTAGCGAAATGAAGGATATTGATCACTCACCCTCTGAATTCTGGTCCGTTAACCGATTCTATCAGGCATAACTTTGTACTGGGTTCTTCGATTTGGATGATTCTTTATTTAATAGATAGGGTATACCTTATATTTGGATTTCGGAAGGAATTAGCCATCCTTACGGGTAGAAAAATAGGGGATAATTGATTTTTCACTAGTGAACACTGGCACACACATACGTAGTTGACAATGACAGATCGCTACTGACATTATTCTTGTTTCACATCCGTCAAAATCAGTATATTTTATGAGAGGATGGAATGATATACAAAGTAATGAAATAAACTAACCAGAACAACGAAAATAATTTATATTACAACAAATAGTAAAAGTAGATAATCATATTATTCAACTGGTAATAGTTGAAGTAAGGTGGGTAAGTAAGTATTTTGGAAGTAATCAAAAAACAAGTAGGTAGTAATTGGTAGATTTTAGCCACAAAAAATTGAAAAATAAAAACTTTTTAACGAAATACGGAACTGAAAAGTAAAAAATAAAAACTTTTTAACAAAATAACTCGACGAAATCAACTGAAAGCAAAATAAAATAAACTTTCAGTCTAAATGATAATTGAGCTCCTAAACTGATGTAAGTAACTGATTTTGAGTCGGCGCCAAACAAACTAGCAATTGAATTAGGTGAAGCGTAAAATGATGGCAGCGAGATGCTCGGCTGCGTTTTGATGACTTCTTTCATAGATAATGATCTTCGATAATTGTTTGTTTGGCGCCGACTCAAAATCAGTTACTTACATTAGTTTAGGAGCTCAAGTATCATTTAGACTAAGAAGGTTTATTTTATTTTTGCTTTTCAGTTGATTTTTTCGTCGGTTTAATTTTTTGTTAAAACGTTTTTTATACTAATCGTTTTTCGCCAGGAACTATCTTCATTAAAATTTGAAGAACGTTGGGAAAAATTCAAAAAAGTGTTGAAAATATCAAGTTGTCTTATTTATAGGAAAAAATCAATAAAAATTTAAAAATAATCGAAAAAATTCAATCAATCTTATTTTTTTTTTAATTGTGATTTTTGATGTTTTAAAAAAATATGATTTTTTCAACCCTGTTCTTGATAGAGAAGATTAAAGATTACAAAAAACCCTTGTGTTTCTTCCGGAAGGATCCCCGATCTTCATTTCGAAACTGGGGAGAGTTTTTGGTATATAACGTGCGGCCATTTCCGGATAATTTTAGAGTTTGCTTACATTGCGCATACGGTGAGTGGCAGCACTTCGCTTAGACAAACATCTCGAATGTCTTTTGGGCTGAATAATTAGAGGCCGCCGCCAAATGTTACCAGCTGTTGGATTTTTCGAACATTAAATGTAATTCGGTCTATGGTCGGCGCTTATCTCGTTAATAACCTTTTTATTTCCGTTTCATCCCGATTCTAATTTGAAGGATGTAAATAAACAAAGACGAATTTATTATTCTGGGGAAACGTTCGAAAATATATCACTTACTTGGTTCATTGTTCGGGTTGTTCCCAGAGCCGGATTAAGAGGGAGGCAAATGGGGCTGCAGCCCCGGGGCCTCTACAAGAGAGGGGCCTCCACAATATAAATTTTTAGGTAAAATTTCCTAACAAATACCGAAGGATATGCAAAATTGTATATAAAAAATCTGACAGCAAAAGAGCAGTTCTCTCACTTTTTCCTCTCATTTTTTCCTCTCATTTTTCGTTTTAAACATTCAAAAACATGTTTCGTATTCTTGTCAAAATCCATGGTTAATATTAATCTTCTATCTGATGAATCATGTGTATATGCGAGAAACAATCACCAAGTAAAACATCATACTATTATACAAAATATTATATCGTATCGAAATTAGCTGTAAAAACAAGAACAATTGAATTTAAAAAAATATATACATTTTTTTTTATCAAATGAAAGATTTTCTGTCGATGTATTCTTCGAATGACACAAGCGATCTAGATACACAATGAAATTCAATAATCATAAGCAAAAGAAAATAATATTTCAATTTATGAATATGATTGCATCAAATTATTTATAAGAGCCCTGTGCGCATTCCATAATAGAACAAAAGTTCAAATTCTGTTGACTATTTTTCTGCCGATTCTACAAACACTTTGCCCGTCTATACGTGTTTTTCCTATTTATTGGCGTTGACAAGTGTCCGCTGAGTGGCGCGCTTGTAACAGAGAAATCCCCGAAATCCCCCGAAATCCCCCGAAATCCCCGAAATCAAAAAGACCAATCTAAGATGTTCTACTATCAAATTCTTGAAAACCAAAATTTCAGAGCTACATTCTCAAACATTGAAATTACAGTTATTATTTTTTGACATTGCTAGAAACCAATGGAAACGTTCAATTCAAATAATTCATATACGTTTTGGCCAATCAATAGTGGGAATATTCTACCTAGAAAATTGTCGCGGGAATAATTTGAGGTATTTTGTTTTTATTGTCTGACAACCTATATTTTTAATTTGACGTCTGTCATCAATTCGCATGAAAAGTGTGAAATGAATCAAAACCGGTTTAGTACAATTTTGCAAGGAAATGTGTTTATGATCATAACATCAAAAAATAATCTAAAGAATACCACACGAGAGTTCGATATAGTAGAAAATAATTATCTAGATTTCTTTCTCAAACTTGTTGGCAATAGCCACTCGAGCCAGTTGGTCTCTCTTGTCTATTGCCTGGCAACAAGTTTTCGAAAATCTGTCGAATTATTTTCACTCTCTTGTGATATTACAACTGAGAATGTGATGATGTCAAATTGCACTGGAAAGCGCTCATTTTCCAAAATGAAAAAAATAGCCGAATTACCATGAGACAAAGCCGCCTATCAAAGTTATCGCTTCTTAGCATTGAGAATGATTTTCTCCGGATGCTGGATTTGACCGAAATCATCAATGATTTTTCGTCGAAAAAAGCTCGCAAGAATCCATTCGTTTGCGCTGTAATTTAATTTATTTCTTGTATTTTATTATACCTACATATGCTCGTGTCGAAATAATTTGATTTGTTCCGCAATAAATAAAAAAAAATGTTTGAAAAATAATTAGGGGCCTCCACTCCTTTGTTGCCCCAGGGCCTCCACACCTTTTAATCCGGCCCTGGTTGTTCCGTAGAATAATCTGCTGTTTGGATTTATTCCGTTACAATAACTAAATAAATCACATAGTTTTCGTTTTGTTTAGTATGACAGAAAAGAAGGAAATGTCCAGTACCAGGTAAGGAAAAAATTGAAACAAATTATCCAGATGATACCTATACTAAATTACTTAATCACTTATGCTGAACGTCAATTTTCCTTATGTTTCACGGATTTTGGAACAACATTTGTTTATTATTTTGTTTTTGGCGAAATTTTATTATCAATTAATTTTTTTTAATAAAACCAACCAAACCTTCTTGAAGCACAGATTACAAGCTTCAGAAAGTAGGTACTATTGAAAAATCTTGATATCACATTTTGAACTAGAGTTTTTGGTTTTTGAAGCATAGCATAAAAATTAAAATTTGTCATATTTTTAAATTACTCAATATTTTGACCACAGGATTTTTTGAAATAAAATTTTAAGATTTGTTTCCATTTGCACACCTTCTCAAGTGTCATTTTGGGAGAACACTGTACAAATTTCAGATGTTTATCTTGAAAATTTAACGAATGGCAGATCTTTAATTAAGTTTATAGAAAATTGTATACCAGTCATTTTCAACCAATCAGATGCTTTATTTCGAAATTGTTACTATGGTAACCAGCAAATTTTCTGAAAATTTTTCATCCACATTAGCATGTAGACGTAAAATTAACAAGTGGAAATTTCCCGGCACATGACAGCTATCATATAATTAGACAAAAATAATATTGGCAATATTTTTTATCTACTTACTTTATAAGTTGGAAATATTACAACAATTTATTAAGGTGTACATTCTATAATATCATTAATTAATTTTAAATTCTTCCAAAATTCCACTTCTACCTCCTCTTTCCTAAGTGATGAATAAAGCACAGAACCGGTGTTTTTTTAACAATATGCCTGTGTTCATAAAATAAAAATAATACTGAGACACTAGTTTATTTCTTTGAGTATTAGATTTGTGTCCAAAAGAAGGCACAATATCACGCAGAATGTTGCCAATCTCTTTAAATAAGTTTTCTTGCTCAGGATTTAATCCAGATTCTTCCACAAGGTATGTTAGATATTTTACATTTTTATGGTACATTTTAATGTGCTGTGCTTTGCTAAAGGAACAATTCATACGATTGAAAGTTCATTTTATTATCACTTTTTTACTAACTTATGATTGTATACAATGTTATGAGGAACTTATAATGCCACAAATAATAGTATATTAAAGTATAAGTGGATAAAAAGGGCTTTAAAACACGCGCGATTTTTCGAAATAGAGCAAGTGTTTTTAAGACCAGTTATCCACGAATACTTTACGTGATTTTTTTTTAATGGTGCACTTTGAAATCATATATACTGGTATTATTACTACAAAAAAATAGAAATAAGAACTAATAATGCAAGAAGGTTGAATTCGTGATGTGACATCAGTATACCTTTCGTTGTCATGGAAATGAGAAAAACATTCATTTGCAATTTGTTACCAAAGATCAATATTTGTTGTCACCAGAGCTCAAAAATGAATGATTCTAATATCGATTTTTTGAATAGTGAGGCAGAATCGCGGTTAATACCGCGAAAATCCAGTGATATATATAAAAAAGAATATGAAAAGTTCATCAAATGGATGGAGGAGCACATATAAATGAACTAATTGTGAATAATATATTATTTGACGTTACAAGGTACTCCTGTCAGATCAATAATCAAAAATTTGTCATTTAGACTTCACGTTTCTCGATTTGTTGATGTTGTCATGGTTACCTTTAAAAAACGCGCGTTTTTTAAAGTTCGATTTAAACACGCTGAGGCGTGCTTTAAATGGGTAAAAAGGGGCACCAATAAAAAAAAATATTGATTGACAGGAGTGGTGAATGTCAAATCCATGGCTAACTTTACAAAATATTTTTTTAACGGCAACATACGCCAACAACATTCTATTTAGAATAAAGAATAAAATATCCCGATTTCCTGAATTATTTGAAAAACAAATTATTACCGCTAATATTAATTTTTCTTAGAATTAAACCTAAAAGAATATGAAAAATATTTAAGTATATATGTATAGGTATAGTTATATATTTTTTGCTGTATATCACCTTTGTTTGTAGTCAATATTGACATTTCCCTGAAACCTAGTAAGAAAATTATATGAAATCAATTATTTTTATATAATAATGTATCTGATATTATAAATTTTATTTTACTAGAGCACGGGAAAAATAAAAATAAAATATCCCGCAATACGAACATCCACTTTTATTTTTAATCAATATTGACATTTCCCTGAAACCCAGTAGAAAATTGTATGAAAACAATCAATTTTATATAAAAATGTATCTGATATTATATATTTTATTTAACTAGGGCACGGGGAAAATCAAAAAATATCTTCCGCAATACGAACGTATCCACTTTCATTTTTAGTTGATATTAACATTTCCCTGAAACCTAGTGAGAAAATTGTATGAAATCAATTAATTTTACATAATAGTTTATCTGATTTATATATTTTATTTTACTAGGGAACGGGGAAAATCAGAAAAAAATCTCCCCCAAAACTCCTATTACACACAGCCTTCTATTTATTTGTGAATAACGTCAAAATAAATATTTACTAATGTTTTCTATTTAAATATAATTCCGGTATAAAATTTTCTTACCGAATCCTCCACGTGCTTGAATTAATTGCGGGAAATTTGTCTCGTACATGAATTTTTAAAGAAAATTATCCCTCGTCGCTTCGCGATTCGTGATAATTTTCAAAAAATTCATGTACTCAAAAAATTTCCGGCAATAATTCATGCTCTAGGGAGATTTTAAGTGAAAATTCTACTTTGACGTAACTTCGTATCTCTACTATTCGTATTCATATATTTTTTTCACATTTGAAAACATGACTCCTCGTTAGATACTTTTTTCTTCTTTCATTTAAATTTTTGTTAGCCTAATTTGATCGATTAGATCAAAAGTTATATGGTGAAGCGCGCTCGTAGCTACGTGCTCCTCGGGAGAAGCACTTCAGTGTCGCGGCCTCATATTTTCGTACGTTAGAAAAAAAAATCTGCAGCTTACAGTTTTAATTTTAACGAAAAACTTTATGTAAAATCTTACCTTCTTTGGTAAATATAAAGTTACTCTACACATGCACTCTAAATATAGGGGAAAAAAATGCTGTCTCATACCGTTCTCGAGTTAGATAACTTAAAAAAAAAAATTAACATCATTTTCAAGCACCGTTTTTTTACCCAAAACTCACTCAAAATACCTCCTTCTTTTTACCAGCATAAGCAATACACCCTAAATCACTTATTTTCGGCACAACTTTGCACAAAATATCGTCGTTTTAAACGAAAAAATCCTCCTTCTTACACAGTTCCAAATAAATAAATTTTGACACATGGAATTCAGTAACTTTGCCTTATTTTTCATGTTGGTAATAAATTAATCACCGCCCACAACAATTGCACACATAAATGAAGGGGAAACTATTGCTAACATTTGAAGTTGGCGGTGATTCATTTATCACCAACATGAAAAATAAGGCAAAATTACTAAATTCCATGTGTCAAAGTGTGAAATTTGCTTATTTGGAACTGTGTAAGAAGGAAGATTTCTTCGATAGAAACGACGATAGGTATTTTGTGCAAAGTTGTGCCGAAAATAAGTGATTTAGGGTGTATTGTTTATGCTGGTAAAAAGAAGGAGGCATTTTGAGTTTTGTGCGAGAAAACGGTGCTTGAAAATGAGGTTAATTTTTTTTTTTTACGTTCTCTTACTCGGGAACGGTATGAGACCGCCGCATTGTTCAGGAGGCAAAAACACGTAAGAAAAGTTTTTTTCCCTATATTCAGAATGCATGTATAGAGTAACTTTATATAAACAATGTAATTTTGCAACTTATTTGTTAAATAATAAATTAAGCACACACTTTACGGTTGGTTATGTTGTTCCTAACATCATCACAGTAAAAAGTTACCGCAGTACAGTAAAAAGTTAACGCTTACCGCAGTCCCCTAACTTTCTGAAGCTAAAATCTAATACTCCACTATATTGCCAGAAAGCGGTAAACGTCTGGTTAGGCTACTTATGTTCCCTGAGAATAGAAGTTTGGTGGTACTTACGTATTTTAGTCTCCTGAACACGGATCCGATTTAATTCAGCGCTCTCATACCCTTTCAAGTTATAGCCTGTCAATGTTCCGAATTGGGCCATTTTCAAGCACCTTTTTCGCACGCAAAAATCACTCACAACTCCTTTTTACCAGTACAAACTACACTCCCATTTTTGGCACATTTTGGCACAATAAATAGCCGGTTCTATCAAAAAAATCCTCGTTTCAAACAATCTAACCTCTCACATTTGACAGACAAATTTCACTTTAGGCGTGTTGGCCACAACAAATAAATCACCGCCAACTTAGCTAACTAAACATGAGAACAATTTATTAGGCGTATTAGTAGAGGAGCTTTATACAAAAAAAGGGCGTTATCTCGGAACCGGTCAAAACTACTCCGTTTTTGATGTTTTTTTTTTCAAAATGTCGGTAATTAACAGTACTTCAACCTTTATAGATTAAAAATGGACGCTTTAATCGGGAAATTTGACAAAATGACAAAAAATTCAGATATATTTTTTTTCTGTCGAAAAAATTAAACTAATAATAAAATTTATTTGAAAAATGAATGCATTTCAACAACGAGTCTCTTAAAATCAAAATCCAGGTAGCGAATTAAAATAAAAATAAAAATTATAACTACTTCAGTTCGTTTTCAATAGAAATTCATTAAAAAATACATGTTTTGTTATGTAACGTCAAGCATTTGGGTCAGAAATGTATTTGAATATTTTTTTTACGTGCTAGAATGATGCCAAAGTCATAAGTCAAAAAATCATCAAACTACGTTACGTACATTTAGGACTTTTTACGCAACAAATTAATCTCAAATTTGATCATAAAACGCCTTTCAAAGTTCAGCAATTCTGTGGGGTAGGCTATGGAAGCAAATGAAATGGATAGTCCTCGGACAATGAATAGGTTTTTTCTACAACCCTTTACGAGTAGAAGTCATTTTGTAATAGAATACCTTCAGCGAAAAACGTGATTTCCGTCGCAAGCGAGAGAAATTCTCATAACGTTAACTTTCGTTTCTAGTGACGAAAGTTAAATTTATATTTTCAATAACTTCCCGCCCTCGTATATAATGTTTTGATGACTTTAAATTATTAATAAACAAAGACAGGAATCATTTCTATAATTAGAATGCATTTTATTTTACATTTGTTTAATTAAAAAGCAAAATAGAATCGTAAAAATACCGTGAGATTTAAAAACAATTTATATCTAGTTGTCTGGTTTCATTACTTTGACGCTTGCACTGAAAGCATTGTTAGTTTAGACTGAAAGCATTGTTAGTTTTCCAAGTTATCATGATTTCTGATTCGGAAAATGATTTAGATTTTCCAAATACACCACCAGAAATAGCACATCAAGCTGAGGAAACCTCTTTGGATTTATTACCAGTAAAATCTAAAAAGAGATATGAAGAAATATATGCAAAATTCATGGATTGGAGAGTTAATAATCACGTAAATTCATTTTGGATGGTTTTCAAAAAAATTTCAAGTCATCGACGCTATGGTCTATGTATTCGATGTTGAGAACCACTTTATCGATTAAAAATAATGTCTATATCAGTAGATATCCCAAGTTACGTTCTTTTTTTAAACGAAAATCTGATGGTTTTAAAAGTCAAAAGTCTAAAAAAAAAACTTTCGACTCCAAATACTTAATAACTAAGGCAAGTTAATTACTTTATTATTGCGACAAAGTCTTAATGATATTAATATTAACGTTTGTAGGTAGCCTTAGTTTTTGGAATTTCGGGGGCTTATCGTTGCCATGAATTAAAAGATTTGACAGTAAATGATGTAAAAGATACCAGCAGTATACTCTCAGTTACAATACGTAATACAAAAACAAAAATACCGCGTTCCTTCCACATTTCTGGGTTCTTCTACGAGATTTCTAAAATATATATGAACCTCCGTCCACTAGATATGGACAAAATAAATTCAAGATTCTTTATTAACTACCAGAACGGAAAGTGTACTAGACAGGTTGTGGGAATAAATGAATTTAGTAAATTTCCAATGCAAATAGCTCAATATTTAAACTTGCCTGATCCCCAAAAATATACTGGGCATTGTTTGCGTAGAACTTCCGCAACGCTAGAGGAAAGTGACCAAATATGGAATAGTATCCATAATATGGAATACCCCCATTTTTCTCAAATGCAAACTCACACACGCAATAAACAGTGATTTTCTGTCTCTTTCTACTCCCATTTACGCGTACAAGTTGTAGCATGTCAGTCGAGCCAGTCCTTTCGTCGTAGTGACAGTGTTTTGTTTTATCGCTGCCGCATAACTTTCTAAGGTACGTAAAAAATAATTATTTTTCGTACAGAAAGTGCACACAGTATTGTTTTTATAACTTTTAGAGACCCTTTAGATGTTCTTTAGTATGTTTTAGCGGTATTAGATAGTATTACTTTCTCAAATATGAATATGTGAATATCAGTTTGAAATAGTTGGAAAATCCAAATATGGACGGATCACAGTGTCCAATTATGGACTATTCCATAATTGGACACTGTGACGTATCAGCTGACTTAATGACTTTGTTAATTATATTTTTTTTCGGGTTTTATCAGAATGGCGGGCGTCAATTGGAAAACGAAGCAAAAAGAATGGAATTCAGAGCATATGGCAGAAGCTATAAAATTAGTACGAGAAAAAAAAATGGGTTATGTGAAAGCTGCAAAACACTTCGATGTGCCTTGTTTCGTTTATGTCAGAAAAACGAATTTTCTCCAGAAGAAGCTACTACACTCGGAAGGAAAACTGCCTTAGGGACAACCCTTGAAAATCTTTTGGTAGACTACATTTTGACGATGGAGAGCAAATTTCATGGCTTGACGAGAAATGATGTTCGAAGAATGGCGTACATGTTAGCAAGTCGTAATCAGTTGAAAAATCCATTTGGTGCGACTGGCATGGCTGGCAAAAAATGGCCCAAATTATTTCTGAAACGCCATAAGGACAAGCTATCAGTGAGAAGACCAACTGGCACGTCTTTTGCTAGAGCCTTTGGATTTAGCAAAGAAAAAGTAGACTCATTCTTTGATCTCCTCGAAGACGTCTATGCTCAAGGAAACTATGGTCCAAGTCGCATATACAACGTGGATGAATCAGGGCTTACCGTAGTACAGAGCAAGATACCCCAAGTGATTGGACATAAAGTTTTCAAAGAGTCTCTTATAAGTTAAGGTTAATTTTTCATAGTGATTATAGTATTCCATATTTGGGGTACCTATTCCATATATAGGTACCTTTATCGTTATTTAGTTTTTGAAAATTTTTCTTACCTCAAACTGAACAAAATAATCTAAAATTGTTACAAACTTAAGTGCAAATATATGATTGTTAATAATTACCACAAAAAGTATTTTATTTATAAAATTTGTGAAAGTTATGCCTGAAAATCAAAACGGTATTCCATATTTGGTCACTTTCCTCTATTAGTGGATGCAGGAGGTGATTTACTTCAATTAAAAAAGCATGGAGGCTGGAAATCTAGTAACGTTGCGGAGGGATATGTTGATCAATCTACCAATTGTTTCAATGTATATTGATTTTTTTGTGTAAGTCCCTTATTTTCTAATATTACACTTCGCATATGGCTCTCTCGTTTGATATATACGCCTTGTCGGACATACAGCCAGGAATGTGTGTCTAAAAGATGTTGTCATTTGGAAATTAGTGGTTTTGGAAATATCAAACCGCTGTGCGGGTACTCAACTAGGAGGAACAAAGTGTCATATATTTTATACTCATCATTCATGTCCATCAGATTGGTTGAAATGGGTCCATCGCACTCTAGATGCAAAAATAAAATTGCTTCTGAAAAATAAATCATATGTACCAAAACTCCGACTCGAATCGTCCCTAGAATCCAAAAAAGGAAAAATATGCACGGTGTTCCATTTCAAATTCCCAACAAGTTGGGGTCGTTTCCAGTTAAACCTTAAGGTAGTTGTCGTGCAGTGGCGGATCTGGGGGAAGAGCATGCCTCTCCCCCCTAGAGTTCTGAATAGTTTATATTGTAAGTATTGAATGAATGTGTTTTTTTGTGGAGGAACAACGTTTCTTGACATGTTTTTTGGGTAACCTTCCACAGTCTGAAAATGAAAATATAATCAGGAAAATCTATACAAGTGTAGAAAGGGCAAACTAATTAGTTCACCCCGATAAGTTATTGCGTTCACCAAATTATATTTCCTATAGAAAAATGATTCAATTTGTCAATAACTTGTCGTTTTATGAATTTGCCTATCAGAAAAAAATTTAAAAAATTTTAAAGATACTTCTCTATATAGTTTTTGATTGACGTTTCGGGGACTATATCTGCCCCCGTTCTCAAAATCTTCTAAATCTCCTTTAATTGTTTTAATAATTTGGATTTTTTCTTGCAGTCTTTTTCTCTTTTCCAACTGACGGATGTTGGAAAAGCAATTAAAGGAGATTTAGAAGATTTTCAGAACAGGGGCAGATATAGTCCCCGGAACGTCAATCAAAAACTATATAGAGAAGTATCTTGAAGAATTTTAAAAAAAAAGTTTTGATAGGCAAATTTAGAAGACTACAAGTTATTGACTAATTGAATCATTTTTCTATAGGAAATATAATTTGGTGAACGCAATAACTTATCGGGGTGAACTAATTAGTTTGCCCTTTCTACACTTGTATAGATTTTCCTGATTATATTTTCATTTTCAGACTCTGGAAGGTTACCCAAGAAACATGTCAAGAAAAGTTTATATTGGTTCAACAACCAGAGTCGATTCAGTGCTGGAACAACCAGTTTGTTCAATTTGAACATTATAATACCCACGGTAATTAGGGAAATTGGTATGACGTCTCTGGATTCAATGACACGGGCCTTGGTGGATTTAACAAACTTTTTCATCAGAATCTGGAGGTTTTGTTCACAGAATTCAAAAGCGAACTGAGGTTTTAGAAGGCGAAGTGGGTAAAAACCTCGGAAGAAAAACTTCCTTTTTCTGACGAGGCTTGAGGAGCCCTTGCTCACTGCGATAAAGTAATGTTTTCTTTGATAACATCATTTTTAGAAATTCTCATTACACTTCCGATCAGTGTTGCCTCATCGGAAATAAGTTTTTCTTCGTTGAGGCGAATAAAAAGTTGGCTCCGATCTACTATTTGAGAAGATAGACTATCTGGCTTAGCCATTATTAACGCCCATCCGGACATTGCGATCAATGAACAATTAGTTATTAATAGATTTGCCAACAGTGGCCAAAGGCATACGGATTTCGTTTTATAAACAATAAATTGATAAGTTTATTATTGGAATTGTGGATTTGTTTTTGTTTGTTTCGTCACATTTTTTTCCATCTTATTTATGTTATTGTTAACTGATTTCAGTTGTTTACAGTATATTTGCAATACGCAAACATTGGCCAAAGGCATAAATAATTTGTTTTATGAACAATAATTTTATAAAGTTTTTTTTCTGCATGTTTTATTTTTGAGAGTTTATTATTTAAAATAATTGTCGAATTGCGTTTTTGTTTGTTTTGCAATATTTTTTCCATCTTATTTATATCATTGTTCACTGGTTTCAGTTGTTTCAAATAAAAAGAAATATATATTTCATTTCATTCCTATGGATTTTTTAACTTTGGTTACAAATTTCCATTAAGTCTTCCCCCCCTCCTGAAAAACTCCCTAGATCTGCCAGTGTTGTCGTAAAACCCACTTCCAATCAGATTGCGTTTATATTTATAACACTTTTAGTTAACATTATTACCTGTATCATATTAAATTTTTGGAATGATTTACCACACCGAAAGCGAGATATAGGGCTTCAAAGTTGCAACGTTTAACACGTAATCCCTATAGTGAGCTACCGCGGACACACATTTTAAGGCATAACTAAAAGCCCTACATTCAGATCTTTTTGAAAAACTAGTATATTATTAAAAGGTAAGTAACAAAGTTTATAGAAAAAATTAAACACGCACAGTTATTTAGTTATTGCCATAAGAAGTTTCTAAATTATTGTGTATGGGAAGTGCAAGAGGGGGAAGGCTGAGAATCGCGGCAACGCCACAAGCGAGCGCTCGTGATTCAAATAAGCGAGAGCGCGAGGGTCTTGCTGTTTTGATTTGAACTGTGTTTTGGAATGCACATATTTATGAATAATAATTGTAAATAATTTCGTTAATATATACTTATGCATTTTAAACATATTACAATAGGAATACATATAAAATAAAATGTAGTTTTAGCGAGTAACTGCAAAGAACAGTGCATACACTTTGTTTTATTTATACATTTGTACAACACATGTACGTATAACATAATTCGAAAATGTTTAAACATAAACAAAAATGATTCAGATTTCTAACAGGCTAATAAAATATAACGTATAAATCTACAAGGAATATAAACAACAATGAATGTTATATTATTTATTTTAACTATTTACTGAATAATCACATGATTGTCTAAACATTTATTTTTAAATCATTAATGATTTTAGTTAATGCTTTCCTATTTTTAGTAACTCTAGGTTTTTCATTCTCCAATTCTGCAGTTAGGTGATTAATCACAGCTTCTTCTCCTTCATCGTGATACATTTGTTTCAGAAAATCGTATGTTATATTTTGTTGCTCAATTTTTTTCAATAAATCCCGTGATATAACATTTTTTAAGGCACTTAAATTGGGTAAATTACAAGATATTATTTCGTTCTCAAGTCGCTCTGAAATATATTCTTTATATGATTCCATGCATGTTGATAATTCTGACTCTTTACCAATGAAACGAACCAATTTTTGCAAAATTTCATACATCGCTTCGTGGATTTCGTACATATCACAACGGATACTTAAAATGTTTTCATTTCATCACATTCTCCAAACTCAAAACTTGGTGGCAGTTCCGACCCTTCAAATTTCTCTCAAGTTTCTTGTGATTAACAATGCGATTTCCTTCACACACATCATTTTCATTAGACTCTTTTTTGTTCGTATTTCGAGCCTTACACGGTTCAGACAATTTATTTTTCCTTTTTTCAACTTTTGCTTTGGCAAACCTACCATTTTTTGCGCGTAATCGATAAGTAGCTTTGACTGCTTGTTCATAAAAATATCTTGAACAACTAAATGCGAGCGATCGTTGGATTGCGACGTTGCCAACAGTCCAGTCATGGCTTATTTGCTGTATCACGCATGTTAGTTGCGTTTTTGAGTGTACAGTTCCCTAATTTTTGACAGTTTGTTGCACGACAACTACCTTAAATGATGGGAGAGTATGAAATATAAAAAAAAACAAATTCTTGAATCCAAAACCCCTGCCAAGTTTGGATCTCATACCTACCCTCGGAACTTTGGAATCTATGGCTTGTTTAAACAATACGTTGACACCGGTATAGATAGGGAGATAATTTTTCCGTGTACCTTGGAATTGTAGAAATTTATTCTATGCTAAATAAATGATATTTGACTCAACTTTAATTCTTCAATTACGACCCTGTCAACACCTCCGCTATATTAATCAACCACCGTTTACAGCCTTCAGCACGGCAATTAACGAAATCCTTCTTTATTTATTGCAGACATGGCCCTTCAGCTTCCAACGTCCCGATTCCTCGACAGATGCGGCGCAAGAAATCAGGGATCATCACCACTGGGCAGGAGGAGCAGAGAGTCCCATACAACCCCCTGTCGTCAGGGAGAGAGACATATCCTATTACTACTGATTCGTGTGTGATTTATTTCTTGGTGCCTTCGCATGAACGCGGAATTTTGTACGGGGTGAGCCAAAACCAGATTACGAGTGGGTGATGTGCAATTATTTAATTTCCAATTATAGTCTACTCGACAAGTTGAAAATGGTCTAAAATAGAGATACTGCTCTTAAAATTATGTGTGATAGCTCATTGGATCCGGAATAACGCCTAGAAAAATGTGCCAAAAGCGTGTACTAGCACATAAAAAATTGCAAAAGTTATAAACAATTGAAGATGAAAAAAAATGGCTTTTCGTTTTTTGCCAATATTTCATAAACTATTGATATTTAAGAAATTTCAAAAATGGATTCTGAAAGAAGAGAAAATTTCCCGGAACTCTATCTCCATCATTTATAATTTTAATTTAACGCTGAAAATGGGTCTCCGAGCGACATTTTTAGGTTGCGCGCGCGGCGTCAAAAGCGAGTACGACACATTAATTAATTTATTTAAGGTATTAATTTTTTTTTTTTTATTTTAAAAAAATATGGTGTATTCGGAACACTATAAATAATTTATTCCCGTTGGAAATTTTACTCAAAGTTGATTTTTCAACAAGTTAAACGATTGTTAACTAACAAAATTTTCTCGAACTTCTGTCTTAATTGTAAATGAAAAAAAATGTTTAAATAATTGTCGTAAAAATTTTTCGCTTCGTGGAGCCTTTCTTATATACATACTCAACAAGATTACGCCATGAAAGTTAAAAAATATTCATACTTTGTTTATAATAATTTTTGTATGAACAAAAACAAAAAAATCCAAGTAATGTTGTTAAAAAAAAATATTTTTCTTAATCATCATATTATCGTTTTTTTATTAATACAGGATATAAATTTATTTGCAAAAAAAAATTTTCTCGCCATTTGTTTATAAATTTTTTATAAACAAATTGATTACTTCAATATTTTTGAAAAAAAATTTTTATATTTCTATTGTTTAAATAATTAGTTGAGAAATTATTTTTTTCTAAAAATCATAATTGACAGTCCTCTATAAAGTAACAAAAACATTTTTTTTTAACAACAATTCCATTGTTTATTAACTTACCGATTTGTTATAAACAAATTTTTAACTTTGTTACATTTTTTTTCTGAAACTTCTAAAATTTACAAAAACAACCATATATAACAAAGTATAGAAACATTTTTTTCCAATTTTTCCCAATTCCAATTCCCAAAGTACAATAAAAAATTGGAAATTTTTTTTATACTTTTTTATTTATTTTAGAAATTTCAGAAAAAAATGTAACAAAGTTAAAAATTTGTTTATAACAAATCGGTAACTTAATAAACAATGGAATTGTTGATAAAAAAAAATGTTTCTGTTACTTTATAGAGGACTGTCAATTATGATTTTTAGAAAAAAAATAATTTCTTAACTAATTATTTAAACAATAGAAATATAAAAAAACTATTATAAACAATTAAAAATTGTTATTAAGGAAACATTATTTTTTAAAAATCATAATATGTGTAATATAATGAAGTTGTGAAAAAAATTTTTTCAAAAATATTCAAATAATCAATTTGTTTATAATAAATTTATCAACAAATGGCGAGAAAAATTTTTTTTGCAAATAAATTTATATCCTGTATTAATAAAAAAACGATAATATGATTATTAAGAAAAAATAATTTTTTTTTAACAACATTACTTGGATTTTTTAGTTTTTGTTCAAGTACAAACATTATTATAAACAAAGTATGAATATTTTTTTAACTATCATGGCGTGATCTTGTCGAGTATGTATATAAGAAAGGCTCTACGAAGTGAAAAATTTTTACGATAATTATTTAAACATTTTCTTCATTTACAATTAAGGGAAGTTCGAGAAAATTTTGTTAGTTAACAATCGTTTAACTTGTTGAAAAATCAACTTTAAGTAAAATTTCCAACGGGAATGAAATATTTATAGTGTTCCGAATACACCATAAATTTTTAAAATTAAAAAAAATATATTTAATACCTTAAATAAATTAATCAATGTGTCGTACTCGCTTTTGACGCCGCGCGCGCATCCTAAATGTGTCGCTCAGAGACCCATTTTCAGCGTTAAATTAAAATTATAAATAATGGAGATAGAGTTCCGGGAGTCCGGAGTTTTTCATTGGAAATTTCCTCCTCTTTTAGAATCTTTTTTTGATTTTTTTTAAATATTGATAGTTTATGAAATATTGGCAAAAAACGAAATGCATTTTTTTTTTCATCTTCAATTGTTTATAACTTTTGCAATTTTTTATGTGCCAATACACGCTTTTGGCACATTTTTCCAGGCATTATTCCGGATCCAATGAGCTATCACACATAATTTTAAGAGCAGTATCTCTATTTTAGACCATTTTCAACTTGTCGAGTAGACTATTAGCCACAGTATTGCTGGAATATGAAACTAGGGTACGCCCCTGGAATTTTCCGTGCTTTTGAAGATGTCGTGACGTGGCTTGATTACGCTTATTTTGGTACTACAAAAAATTCACCACTCCTGGTTTTACCGGAAGTGACTCCAACATTTTTATTGATAATGCTCTGAACATTTTTATGACTATCCGAAAGAGCCTCAGATTTAACCAGCAAATGTATTTATTTTTTTAGTTTTTTTCACAAAGCTTCGTGCCATTGTGAAAAAAAAATACAAAATAGTGTTTTTGTAGCAGATCTGAAAGCCCCTCAAAAATGGCGGAGGTACAGTAAAATGCCCAATTTAACAAGGTTAGTCACAAAAATAAGCTGACGAATGCTTAGGTGTAAATCTGAATATCTTAGACTTTAGCTACTTCATTTTCATTATTTCCGCAAAAAAGATTATGCTTTTCATATACCGGGTGATTCTCTAAGGTGGCTGGCTCACCCCTATAACTTTTTCATTATTGAAGATAGAAAAACGAAATTTGGGGGGTTGTGTATTATAGTTCAATTTAATTTTTTTGACATATTTACTTGCTTTGCGTACTTCCGGATTGACCGGAAATGACCCCAACTTTTTTTAAATGGGACATCCTATATATTTTTATTTATTTCGATCGAGAATGACATTCTAAATCCAACAACACCTCACTTGTCAATATTTGACAAATCAAGTCATTTTTATACCTATTTCTATTTTCCGATTTAGAATGCCATGGATCGTGTAAATCGCTTCATTCTTGATCAAGTAACATGGGAAAAATACGACTTTGAGGCTTATGACTTCACAGTGGTTTTAAGAATTATTCATAGTCGCAAGTTAGTCCATTAAGGTTTTAAATTTTCAAAATAATCACGGCAAAGTTCAATTTTTTCAATTGTTGCGCGCACCACATTGATTAGCTGTTCCGCAGTGATGTTCTGGAATGCCACCCTTACTTTATACTCCAGTTCTTCACGAGTAGCTGATGCTGTTTTATACACCTGATTTTTAATTGTTCCCCAAAAAAAAAATCTAGCGGAGTAAGATCTGGTGATCTAGAATATGAAAAAGAAATAATACATTATGAAAAAATATGACAACTTAAGAATGTACCTCGCAGACCACTGAATAGGTCCATAAGTGCCAATCCACTTTTCTGGGAAAGTGTTATTCAGATGTTCTCTAACAACTTGAGAATTGTAAGGTGGGGCTCCATCTTGTTGAAAATAATAATAATAATAATAATAATATTTCTTTATTGCTGAATTAACCTTATATATACATGTATACACAAAGCTAAAAAAGCAATGACGTCAAAAGTATAGCACATTTCAGAAGATATGGTTCATATAGTCATCTATACTGTACGGTTCTAGATCTAAGAGCAATTTTTTAATTTTTGTTTTGAACAGATTCTGGTTTTCTATTGATTTAATAGTATTCGGTAGCTTATTAAATATTCTTATACACATATAAGATGGATTTTTTTCAGTCAAACAAAGTCGATGTTTAGGGTAGTTTATGTTAATGGATCTGGTTTCATATCTGGTGTTTAATTCTTTGATCATTCCAAATTTGCTCTTGTTTCTTTGTAAGAACATCAGGCACTCGTATAGATAAAGAGCATATACAGTGAAAATTCTTTTCTCTCTGAAAAGTCCTCTGCATGACTGTCTAAAATCCCTCTTATATATGATTCGGAGTACCTTTTTTTGGATAATAAAAATGTTCTCTACAGTTGAGCCTATTCCCCAAAATATTAGTCCATATCGCATGACAGATTCAAAATTGGCATGGTATAGCGTTCTTAATGTTGGTTCATTTAAGTATTTTGCAGTTATTCTAATTGCATAGCAAACCTTATTTAGCTTACTAGCAACATATTCTATATGTTGTTTCCAGTCCAGAAAGCGGTCTAGTATGATGCCTAACAACTTAGTATGATGATTAAATATATATCAACTTGATTAGCCAGTGGCAAATCTTCAATGAAATCATTAATTTGATTTCTAAGGAACTGTAGATATCTTTCCGCAGTAAGTTGTCCGTCGAAAATTATTGGCCTCAAAAGTTTTCCTCCGATAATACCCATCCAGCAATTGAAACCAAATCGCTCTTGAAAATGTCCTTCTTGCATCAGATGTAAATTTGTTTGAGACCAGTACCTTTTATTATTCCGATTGAACAGACCCAAGTTGGTGAATCAAGTTTCTTCTGAATAAATAATTTCAAATGGAAAACGTACATCTTCTCTGTATTTAGTCAAAAACCATTTGCAATAAGTTAATCTTCGGTTGTGGTCGTTATCGTTAAGATGTTGGTGTGGTTGATACTTGAATGATCGATAATTATATTTGTGAAGAATTCTCCAAACGAACGAATAACTTATATCACATTTAGAAACAATTTCGCGAATTGACGCCGTACAATTCACTTCAACATAGGCCAACACATCTACTTTTTTTTCTTCACTGACGATGAACTTATTGGCATTTTCTTCTGGTTCATTTCGTATTTTCCTTTCCAGTTTTGGAAAATAATGCCGAGTGGGATGGCGACGATTAGGGAAACTCTGAGCATAAACTCGAGCTGCATCAGTTGCATTCTTTTTTGCTTCTCCGTAAATTAGCAACATGTCAATTTTCTCGTTTCTAGTATAATTTTCCATATCAAATTATAAACTACGCAACAAATAAATTTTTAAAACTGACAGCATATTCATTAGCCTATTTTGTTTAGGTATTCCTAGCAACAGCTTCAATTGTTTGTCACGGATAACTGGAATTAGTGCATAAGTATACCGAATACGTATTATTTGTTATTGAGTATGATCGCTTCTTGCAATTATTCAGAAAAATAGTGAAAATAAAGTGAAAGTGTGTGGTATCAAATTGTTCGTAAGAAAATGATCTTTCACAAAAAGCCGACGAGCCACCCCCTTTCCATTTGAAAAAATCAAGTTAACTAGAAAAATTCATATTTGCGACTTTCAAATAATTCTTAAAACGACTGTGAAGACATAAGCCTCAAAGTCGTATTTTTCCCATGTTACTTGATCAAGAATGAAGCGATTTACACGATCCATAGCATTCTAGATCGAAAAATAAAAATTGGAATAAAAATGACTTTATTTGTCAAATATTGACAAGTGAGGTGTTGTTGGATTTAGAATGTCATTATCGATCGAAATAAGTAAAAATATATAGGAAGTCCCATTTAAAAATAGAAAGTTGGGGTCATTTCCGGTCAAACCGGAAGTACGGCAAAGCAAGTAAATATTTAAAAATATGTGAATTGAACTATAATAAACAACCCCCAAATTTCTTTTTTCTATCTTCAATAATAAAAAAGTTATAGGGGTGAGCCACCATAGAGAATCACCCGGTATATAGGAAAAACACTTCAACTTTGATTATGACCCAGAAAAACGGTTCAATTCAGGATTGTTTCTTTACAACCGTGAATATAATTAATACAATCTTCGGAACACATGTTTGCGCAGTTTTGAGATTTTTCAAAGAAACTTCACACAAGAAATACCAAACAGTAATTTTTTTTAAATCGCATATTCTGCAAAAGTTCAAGAAAAGCTTTTTAAGATATTAAAACCATTATTAATGAAGGCTTGAAACTGAACATTCCCTCTCAGAGTCGTTGGATTCAGAGTTATTATATGTGTCTTACAGAATTGTGGGATCTGATTTCGAGCACACAGCACTCATTCATATGTAAATAGACGGATTGTCATCAAAATCTGTAATAAATTAATTTTGAAACATTCGTTCCAATTTGGCTCACCCTGTACTATTATATATGATAAATCGTCGAACATATCTTAAATATTTTTGTATATTTGCTTGTGTCAAGGCGGGACCCAAATGCAATATTTTATGCTAGGTTATTTATTGTCTAATTTAAGGAAGTGAGATACCTACATGGATTAAATTGTCTATTTGAATTATCATGAGTATTTTATTTTATCTACAGGTCGATGGTTCTTGGGATATCTTCAGAATATATGGGTTATTGAATCGCACTTCAGGAATTTAGAAGTTTCTTGGAATATGAAATTTTATCTCTCGCATAAAGCTCATATATTTTATAATTTACGAGGGGTAGAACGTTTCCATTATAGTTTCTTTGGTATTAATAGATAACTTTAGTTCTCTTATTTATAGATATAAGTTACAATGCATTTTTTTATGTTTCGGTAAACCGTCAACTTTGGAGCAGATAAAATCCTCGTTAGATGATGGGGGCTCGTACACAATTTCTTCAAAAAGTGAACGTTCGGGTACATTAATAATGAAATTATCACTTTTTGGAGTTAATTATCGGGGCCATAAGTGCTTTAAAAATTACCGATAATTCTGAAAAAAACGTGTTTGTTAAAAACTGCACGAATTTATTTTTTTCGTTGTTTCAAAGCATAAATTGCCCGACTCCGAAGGAAAAGGAGGGCAACGAAAAAAATAACCGAGTGCAGTTTTTTCAAAAAAACACGTTTTTTTCAGAATTATTTGGTTAATTTTTAAAGCAGTGAATTGTATATTTAGTCCATGAATCAGGATTCTGAATGTTTGGTGAATTTATCGTGTATAATAATGACCCATCTTCATTGAAGTTTCACTGTTTTTGAAGATATAATGCTAGATTGTTCTTAGGCGCTTATATGGGCCATTTTATTTTCATTGAAACCGTCTTTATGCTCATTGCCTTTCAAGATACCCTATACTTCCATGTACTGCATTTTGGATTGGACGCCCCTGTATATTTGCATAGATCATCAGTGAAGGAATTTGCATTCAGTCTGTTATACCTAATATAAGTTGATGGATAAACTAGTAACTTGTCGGTTGACCTGGGCCTGCAAGAATATAATAATTCCACAACAACATGGGTTCTGTTCAGGACGATCTACTATGACAAATCTTATAACATATGAACAACACTTGTTACATGCCTTGGAGAAAGGTAACCAAATAGATTCTATCTATACCGATTTCTCGAAGGCATTTGATAGGTTTAATCATTTGTTGTTGGTTGTTGATGGAAAAACTAAAAGCTCTAAGTTTTGGTACTGGTATACTAAATTGGATAAGAATGAGCTTCCTGACAACGTTTTCAGTGTGTCAGAATTGATAATTACATTTCAGAAACAATTCCTATAGCTTCCGGTGTACCACAAGGATCACATTGTGGACCATTATTGTTCAATCTATTTGTAAATGACATTGGAAATTGTTTACACTATGCAAAGTTTTTACTATTTGCAGATGATTTGAAATTGTATTTATCAGTTAGTGATGTCTTAAACAGCAAAATGTTAGGATTTATAATGAGAAATGGTAAAGAGTTGTCATGTCCTCAAGACTTTATATTGTTCTTTAGTAAGATCAGCACTGGAATACGCCTCAGTTGCATGGTTCCCATAGACAAATTAAAAATAAAGAGACTGTTTGAAACATTGGCGATCTTGACCACCAAGTTTTTGGTACGGCCAGTCGCGCATGGAGGCGCTGCCCACAATAAACAGACGACTGACATGATAATTTTCCAATTTCGACATTTGTCAGAAAATGACAAACTACGTAATAATTTCAGAATAATTCTACTGTTAATTGTCATCGAAAAATTAATTATAGAAATTATACTATGGACTTGAATTATGAACCCAACGTCGAAAATGGAATGTTTTGTTATTCGAGTTGACGCTGAAATTCCTCGAAATATTCCTTCACAAGGTAAAATATAAGCTACTTTTCACAAACTGATACTTATTTCCATCCATCAGTTGCAGAAATTTGTTCACAAACTGATACTTATTTCCGTCCATCAGTTTCCATTTCCTATCACCATTTGAGGAAGTACGAAGATTATCATCAAACTGGAGTATTTGTTAAGTATACCTACTCGTTCTCCTTTGTGCTAATAAATCAACAAAATTATTGAAGGTTTGTTGTAAATGTAATTTGTTTTTCTTTTGGTTGATTTGATGAAGACTATTGTAACGAACCTAGGCCGGACCTGTCGCCTCACATGTTGCCGTCGACAGCGATGAGATCATCCCCGGAGATGTTCGAGAACCATCCAGTCCCTCTTCCGCGTAATGCAACGGTCAATATTGGAAACAATTGGAACATGCCGTCGCCAACTGGAAGAATTCGAAACATCGAGAATGCTGTATCGGAGATAAATAGAGAGCCCTCAAGAGGGAGTGGACAGTCTGAACGAGCCCATACCATCGAGCTACACAGTGGCGTAGTAATATAAATTAAGTTGTAGATTAAGTGTTAAATAAATTAGTTAAACCAAGTTAAGTTTATTTACGTTACAATTGGTGTCGGAAGTGAGATTTTGAAAATAAACAAGTGATCGTGGAGTGGATAGTCAGAAAAATAAATTGATAGACCTTTTTGTACGCCCAAAATAGACAGTGGCCCGGTTTTCGCGAAGTGGACAATTGTGCGTGGGAATATAAACTGATACACTGTTCGCGTGAAACAGAAAATAGACAGTGGCCCGGTTTTCGCGAAGTGGACAATTGTGCGTGGGAATATAAACTGATACACTCTTCGCGTGAAACAGACAATAGACTGGTGGCCCGTGGAAAAGAATTCGCGAAGTGAATTTTTAACAAACTGATAAACTTTTCGTGTAAAACAGACTGATACCTCGTCAAAGACAAAATGTGTTCAAGAAAAGTGCGCCTTACGGATTTGAAGGTAGCGGAATTGAAACAGGAATTGGAGGAAAGGGAACTGGAAACAACAGGTAAAAAGCAAGTACTCCAGGAAAGACTTGCAGAAGGACTTATACAAGAAGGTGAGGACCCCGAAACATTTTTATTCGAAGTTCCCGGAGGTGATTTAAGTTTGGTAATGAATAAACTCGAAGAAAATTCAAGAAGCCTGGAAGAAAATGCTAGAAATCTGGAAGAGAAGCTAGAAGAAAATTCTAGAAATCTGGAAGAGAAGCTTCTAGAAAATTCAAGAAGCCTGGAAGAGAATGCTAGAAATCTGGAAGAGAAGCTTCAAGAAAATTCTAGAAATCTGGAAGAAAAGCTTCTAGAAAATTCAAGAAGCCTGGAAGAGAAGTTCCTGGAAAACACAGAAGGTCTAAAAAAAGAATTGTGTGGTGTGGCTAATTTTCTAGAAGGAAGAATGGGAACCGTTGAGACAGAGATAGATAAACAAATGAACACGGAGGTAGATAAAATAAAGGAAACGATCAGTAAGCTGGAAAAACGAATTAATAGTGCGCCCTCCACAGAGATGGTTAACGAAAATGCAATGCTGGACTTGAGTTTGAACTTGGATAAAGTTCAAGAGGGTATAAAAGATGTCAAGGTCATTTCTGAAATAGGGAAGCTTTCCATGAAGCCGCCTCAATTCGACGGAAAAACTCCATGGGAAAATTACCGCCGACAGTTTGAAGCAGCGGCCAAAGCAAATGGATGGAATGCAGGGGAAAGAGCTGTAGCACTAACACTTGCATTACGTGGAGAAGCGACGAATATTCTACAAACTCTTACCGCCCAAGAACAGGAGGACTATGATCAGCTGATTAAACATCTAGAATTACGATATGGCCAGGCCCATTTGGAACACGTATACCACTCCCAACTGAAAAATCGCTGCCAGAAATCGGGCGAATCCTTACAAAATTCGAAGCTGACATTGCACGCTTGGTTCGTCTCGCATATCCAGCCACACCGGAAAATGTAATGGAGCGATTAGCGGTTCAGGCATTCTTGGATGGACTCCGTGACCAAGAAACAAGACAAGCGTTGACACTAGCTCGTCCAACACATCTCGTAGACGCACTGGCACGCGCTTTGGAATTCGAGGCAGCGAAACAATCTTGCAAAAGCCAGAGTAAAGTCCGAATGATTGAGGAAGACTCACAGGAGCCTGCTAATTGGGAAGCTGCCATAAGGAAAGTGATTAAAGTTTGCCTGAGAAAAGACAGATAAGATGCTGGAATTGTGGCAAAATTGGACATGTGCGTAGCAAATGTCCAACATTCAAACACGACTCCGATGCAGGAAAACTAAAGAAGGTCGACGAGAAGGGCAATCGTCGGCCTGTGTCCACAAGCCCCGGTTAACAACGCATATGTCGCTATCCTGAAACGACAGAACAGAGGTGTTTTCGTAGACGGTCTCATCAATAACGAGCCTTGCACCATGCTGCTAGATACAGGTGCGACTAGGACAATTCTCGGACCTTCCTTTGCCAGAACACCGGAACAAATTGAACCGACAACTTGGAAGCTACGCACAGCAACAGGGGAGCCAGCTACTGTATATGGCGAGCTACCGATTGAAATAATTTTGGGCAGCACTAAAGTGAAACATAAGGCACTCGAGCGGACATCGAAGACGATGCAATCATCGGAATGGACATCATGAATTCCAGAGGGTTTGAATTGGATTTCAAAGACGGCGTCCTACGTGTCAACGGAAAGAGCTGGTACTTCATGGGAGAAGTGAAGAGTTGATCCCTGTGCTGTTGGCTGAAGATGTAAGCGTACCTGAGAGGGCCGAAACCATCCCGGAGGCCCGCCTGGACGGGAGGGCCAGGCAGGGGAGACGGGATGATGTTCGAGCCCCAAACCTCATGATGAGAAAAATGGACGACGGGGTTTCCCTAGGAAAACCCTGTTACGTGCTGAAAAATTTGTACCGGTAAGGGTCATGAATGTCAATTACTTTCCAGTGACCTTAAAGAAAGGAACAATTTTGGGGCACTGCTCGTCAGTTTCATCTGTGATCCGGGGCGTACGAGGTACGATTAGCCAACCCAACAACTTGCCCACAGAACTAGAAAAATTAGTTGCCATCTCTTCCAAAGACATAAAACCAGCTCAACAGCCCAAACTAAGAGATTTAGTCAAAAAGTACCATGACATCTTCGATACCGGACAAGGAAAAGGGGGTCGAACTAATGTGGTCCAGCACAAGATTGATACTGGGGGTGCCCGACCGATCCGGCAATCAGCAAGAAGACTTCCTCTTGCCAAGAAGGCAGAGGCTGACAAAATAGTCGGCGAGATGGGAAAAGAAGGAGTTATCGAACCGTCTGACAGTCCCTGGTCCTCTCCAGTCGTACTGGTGAAGAAAAAAGGGTGGATCGACACGCTTTTGTGTAGACTATCGCCAACTTAATAATGTCACGAAGAAGGACAGTTACCCTCTCCCGAGAATAGATGACACCCTAGACACGTTGGCTGGTTCCACGATTTTCTCGACCCTTGATCTGAAGAGTGGATACTGGCAAGTAGATTGATGGAGACAGTGCTGAAATCGGCTCAGGATTGTGGCAGTTCACCGTTATGCCATTCGGGCTCTGTAATGCTCCCGCCACATTCGAAAGATTGATGGAGACAGTGCTGAAGGGACTCTCATGGAACACGTGTCTAGTGTATCTCGACGACATAATTGTGGTCGGCAGATCGTTTGAGGACCACGTGAAAAACTTGGAGGAAGTATTCCTGCGACTGAGGAACTCCGGATTGAAACTGAGCCCTAAGAAATGCCATCTGTTCCAAAAAGAAGTACGATACCTCGGCCACGTTGTCTCTGGGGAAGGAGTAGCAGTGGACGACCAGAAGATCAAAGCTGTTAAGGATTGGCCCATCCCAAAGACATTCACCAACTTCGAAGTTCCTTGGTTTATGCACATACTATCGCCGATATGTGCTGGGAATCGCAAACATCGCTAAACCACTGACCAACCACACGGAACGTCAAACAAAATAACAGTGGACCGAAGAAGGCCAAAACTCGGTCACGAAGCTGAAGGAGCTTTGAGCTGTCCTATCTCAGATCCAGGAGGGGCAGGAGAACGCCAGCAACGTGGGACTTGGAGCTGTCCTATCTCAGATCCAGGAGGGGCAGGAGAAGGTCATTGGTTATTTCAGCAAGACGCTCAGCAAACCAGAGCGCAATTACTGTGTCACCAGGCGAGAGCTGTTAGCTGTTGTAAAGGGAGTGGAGCACTTCTACAAGTACGTGTATGGAAGAAGATTCCTGTTGAGAACTGACCATGCAGCTCTCAAATGGCTCTTACAGTTCAAAAATCCTGAGGGTCAAGTAGCACGTTGGATCGAGAGACTCCAAGAATTCGATTTCGAGATCGAACATCGAGCCGGAACTAGCCATAAGAATGCAGATGCCTTGTCGCGAAGACCATGTCCAGATGATTGCTCACATTGCCGACGAGCAGAGAGAAGAAGCAACACTTTGTAGAACCGCGGCAATGGATGACAACTGGAATGACAGCAAGATCCAGAAAGACCAAGAGAGAGACCCCGACCTTGGCTTAGTCGTCAGCTGGAAGAAGGGCAATCGAAGACCATCATGGCAGGAAGTCGCAGGTTACTCGCCGGCTGTTAAGTCCTATTGGGCACAATGGAACTCTCTTATTCTGGACAATGGGATCCTGAAACGTGTGTTGGAGGCCGATATTGGTGGGGAAGACAGACGCCAAATAATTGTTCCCAGGAACAGAAGAGAGGAAGTGCTGCGGGAAATCCATGATGGAGTCGCCGGAGGACATCTGGGAGTGACGAAGACCCTGCAGAAAGTGAGGCAACGGTTTTACTGGGCCAATTGTCAAGCTGACGTCCAGGACTGGTGCAGGAAGTGCGCTGTATGCGCTGCTAGCAATGGACCTCGAATACGCCCCAAGGCCCCGATGCGTCAGTACAACGTAGGCAGCCCGTTCGAGAGAATCGCCATTGACATCGCCGGCCCGTTTCCCGTATCCGACCACGGGAATAAATACATCCTTGTGGCAATGGACTACTTCAGTAAGTGGGCGGAAGCCTATGCCCTGCCAACCAGGAAGCCATCACCGTCGCCGACGTCTTGGTGAAAGAGTGGATATGTCGATTCGGTATTCCAATGGAGCTGCACTCGGATCAAGGCAGAAATTTCGAATCCAACCTTTTCCAAGAAATATGTCTACTGCTGAACATCCGCAAGACAAGAACCACGGCCCTACATCCGCAGTCCGATGGAATGGTGGAACGGATGAACAGGACGATCAACCGCCACTTGTCCAAGGTTGTCTCTGACCATCAAAGAGACTGGGACCAGTATCTTCATTTGTTCCTGATGGCCTATCGATCCGCAGTACACGAGTCCACCGGTCAAACTCCTGCTAGTATTATAATGGGCCGAGAACTGCGACTGCCTTGTGACCTGAAGTTTGGGATACCGCCAGGACAAGACACTGCGGGAGAGGACTACGTCAGCAAACTTCGGCAGAGAATGGACGACATCCACGAACGAGTCCGGTTGAACATCCAGAGTGCCAGCGATAAAATGAAGAAGACCTATGACATCAAGGCCGACGCTGGAGGATTTAAGGTTGATGACCTGGTTTGGCTGTACAACCCCAAACGTCGTCGTGGACTATCACCAAAGTTGCGGAACTCGTGGGAAGGCCCGTATAAGATCGTGAAAAGGATAAACGACCTTGTGTACCGAATCCATAAGCCACCCCGAGGGAAACCAAGGGTCGTCCATTTCAACAGGTTGGCCCCTTACGCTGGAAACCATGACCAAGTTCGCACCCTCAAGCCACCGGAGGATGATATGACGTTCGAGAAGTTTATGTCCTTGTATTCAAACGGGCAGAAAGTTCTACATGGGGTTACTAGAGAGGAGTCACGAGACCTTTTCGAGGTGCCTGCTGACTACGCACTAGCGCACTGTGTGGCAGAAGATCTTCGAATGTCCAGGGGCATCGCCGTAGTGTTCTCCAAGAAATTTGGTCAACTCCAAACACTGCGGGGGCAGAATCCAGAAGTTGGTGGGGTGCTACAGTTGAAGAAAGGCCAGAGAAACATCTACTACCTAGTTACCAAAAGGCATTCCCAAGATAAACCGTCCTATGAAGATGTCTGGAAGAGTCTCACCAAACTGAGAGATACTATGGTGGACCAGAATCTGGTGGATCTAGCAATTCCAAAATTGTCCTGTGGTATTGATGGGTTGGACTGGAGAGTCATGAGAAGTATGCTGGAGGCGATATTCAGATCCAGCGGCGTCAAGATTTTGGTTTGCTGTAACCCTCTTCCACGACCGATCATGAAGACCGTGGAGTGTTACTTCCATCGAACTTCACGGTGCAGATATGGGGAGTCATGCAGATATCGTCACACTCCAAGGATGAAATTTCGGGACGAAATGTCTTTAGAAAGGGGCAATGTAACGAACCTAGGCCGGACCTGTCGCCTCACATGTTGCCGTCGACAGCGATGAGATCATCCCCGGAGATGTTCGAGAACCATCCAGTCCCTCTTCCGCGTAATGCAACGGTCAATATTGGAAACAATTGGAACATGCCGTCGCCAACTGGAAGAATTCGAAACATCGAGAATGCTGTATCGGAGATAAATAGAGAGCCCTCAAGAGGGAGTGGACAGTCTGAACGAGCCCATACCATCGAGCTACACAGTGGCGTAGTAATATAAATTAAGTTGTAGATTAAGTGTTAAATAAATTAGTTAAACCAAGTTAAGTTTATTTACGTTACACTATTTTTAATTTTGTTGTATTTCGGAGTTTTATTATTGTTTTGTCTGTAGTTGTACCTTGTCCTAGATACAATAAAATGTGTTTTTATAGTGTTCAACTTATTATTCTTGTTTTATAAGATCTTTAATTTTGTTCTTGATATCATGAAATAAAGATTTACTTTGAAACTTTATTTTAACCACGAATGAACTAACAGATTCTACGAATCGATTACTGTATATATTTTATTAGTGATCGATTTGCCATTCCTGTATTTCATATGATACAACCATTCATATGGAATACAAGAATGGCAAATCGATCGCTTATAAAATATATACCATATCAATCATATAAAAGTAACACATTTGAAAAACCCGCCTTATCTCAATCAGTTTTACCAACTGTACTTAGTTCGGCCAGTTGCGAAATATGTCGCCACTGTCTAAACGTGGTGCCAACTTTTACTGCAGGTTTGACAACTCTCTTTATTTTTAGTTTCTCTATGATGGTTCCCATATTACAGATGTGACATTGAAAAAATTGAAAATAAAGCATTTATCTTTCAAAATGAGGACATATCCCAACTTTAATTGTCAAAATACATTAAATAATCTTAACTTAACTGAACTTACCACACGGCGCCTTCATCATGACATGACATTCATTTCATAGACAAGAGTTCTATTGATTCATTTACAAACTATTATCAGGAAAAGTCGATTGTCCTTATCTTTTAGAAATTATCAACTTCAATGTAAAATGTTATGATACAAGAAATCCTCCACTTTTTTGCATAAAAAATCATAGCACAAACTATGGTTACAACACACCGATGTCTAGATGCATGAGATGGTTTAATAAGTATAAAGTTGATCCCCTTGTAAACTCATTGATTGAATTGAAAAAATCTCTTAGTGACATAAGGTTAGACTAATAAACTTGTAAACTCATTGAGTGAATTGAAAAATTTCTTAGTGACATAAGGTTAGACTAATATTATTGTTGTCTTATAATATGTATAATATGTAACTTCTTGGAATAGTAGTTCACTGTTATAATTGTAATTATATTGATTGATATCCTCGGGCAGGGATTGAACCCGCGTCCACATGATTACTAGTCAGGTGCTCCTTCAACTGAGCTACCGAGGAGGTACATCACTTTCTAGAATTTAATGTTAGTGTGCTGTGGAAAGTTATAACAATAGCTTTCAGGTACAAAGGCATTTTTATTCACATTTCTTTTCATTCATGTATATATTTTCAGATCTCTCCATATATTGAAAAAATAGTTAATAAAGTTTAATGTATATTTGGTGTTAATTATAGCTTTTATTATGAACTGGTTTTACATTATTAATACACCACTTGTGTAAAAATTATATTATTTGTAGTTGAAAAAGTATTTTCCATATTTCCAACAGAATTGTGTGGGTACCTTCGAAGTTCGACCCCTACTTGTAATAAAATTATGAAATATGCTTTACTCCATCAAAAAGTAGATTATATTATGGTATAATAAGGAGTTGATGTGACCTGTTGTCTAACAAACGTGGGTATCAACAATGCTTAAATATTCTGCAAACCATGCAAGACACCGAAATATACTATTTTCTCCTCGAATAAAATTATGGAATATGTTCCTATTGATTTGTTGAAAATATGAACAGGATGTTCATAAAATCAGATGTGGAATCATCTGCGATTGAAAGATAAACTTTAGTCACTATCTTCCATCGTCAACATAACCTCTTAATTGTGGGGTATTCATGTTAAAAAGGGAAACATTCTCAATTGGATATTGATAAAAATAATTGTCTGTGAATTGAATGTTTTCCTTTTCAACATGTTCCTATTCTTCTTTTGTAGAAGTGAAATTTCAAGAGGGACATAAACAGTTCAGTAATAAAACATGCATTTATATATTTGAACGACAAATAATTCATCCACTTTCAATATTTTAGAATTATATCTATTTTGATCGAAACAGTCACAGTCGTCTCTTTCTCAAAATTTGTTATCACAGCCTGGTATCCTTCACTGACACCCTCTTGAATCTCAATTCTGTAGTCTATATTTGCTGAGCTCCGTTTCTTGATACACTGTTTATCGTTCCTCACAAAAATGAACAATATGTTCAAAGATTTCAATGCATTGTACACCTTGTCAAAAGTCCGCAATGAATGCTGAAAGTAACTTAGCATATTTGAATTCAATTTAGCTATCCAATAATGAGCAGCTATATTGTCAATGACAACTAAACTAACATTTTCATTGGCAAAAATAAACTTTTCCAGACTCATAAAAGTTATCTCCAGCTCTTCTGGGCTGAAGCACTCGTAAATAGTGAGATTTTTCAGTGCATTTTCTATTATTTCTTTCCTGGAATCCTTGATCTTCTGCTGATTCAGGTACGTTTCAATAACTTTGATTATTTTGAACAAATTTATTTGGAAATCCGTGTTAATAAAAACAGCCCCAGAGCCTTTCCATTCATTGCAGTATTTACTGGGAAGGATACATTTCACTAAAAAATCCATAAGCAAGTCATTTTTATCGATCTTTGGGTGCCCAGTGATTTCCACCACTTGATTTGGATGGGGACCCCCACAGGGGAAAAAAATTGGGTTGATTCCTTCTAAGGTTGTTCTGCTGTTTAGTCTCGAGAAAAGTTGAACACCTGATTCAATATTTAAGTTCATACTTCTATCAATCAACTCTCCGAAGAAATTATTCCAACCTCAAATAATATAAAATTCTGAGGAAAAAAATCCGGTACTTTGCGTCGCGTCATGTCATAGGTTATGTATTTGTCATTGGTATGCCGAGTTCATATGACAGCTTTTCGGGTTTGAGTTCAGGGCGCACCATAGAGAAACTAAAAATAAAGAGAGTTGTCAAACCTGCAGTAAAAGTTGGCACCACGTTTAGACAGTGGCGACATATCTCGCAACTGGCCGAACTAAATACAGTTGGTAGAACCGATTAAGATAAGGCGGGTTTTTCAAATGTGTTACTTTTATATGATTGATATGGTATATATTTTATAAGTGATCGATTTGCCATTCTTCTATTCCATATGAATGGTTGTATCATATGAAATACAGGAATGGCAAATCGATCACTAATAAAATATATACAGTAATCGATTCGTAGAATCTGTTACTTCGTTCGTGGTTAAAATAAAATTTCAAAGTAAATCTTTATTTCATGATATCAAGAACAAAATCAAAGATCTTATAAAACAAGAATAATAAGTTGAACACTATAAAAACACATTTTATTGTATCTAGGACAAGGCACAACTACAGACAAAACAATAATAAAACTCCGAAAAACAACAAAATTGAAAATATTCTTCAGTCTTATCATCAAATCAACCAAAATAAAAACAAATTACATTTACAACAAACCTTCAATAATTTTGTTCATTCATTAGCACAAAGGAGAACGAGTTGGTATACTTAACAAATACTCCAGTTCGATGATAATCTTCGTACTTCCTCAAATGGTGATAGAAAATGGAAACTGATGGACGGAAATAAGTATCAGTTTGTGAAAAAATTTCTGCAACTGATGGATGGAAATAAGTACCAGTTTGTGGAAAGCAGCTTATATTTTACCTTGTGAAAGAATATTTCAAGGAATTTCAGCGTCAACTCGAATAACAAAACATTCCATTTTCGACGTTGTGTTCACAATTCAAGTCCATTAGTATAATTTCTATAATTAATTTTTCGATGACAATTAACAGTAGAATTATTCTGAAATTATTACGTTGTTTGTCATTTCCTGATAAATGTCGAAATTGAAAAATTATCATGTCAGTCGTCTGTTGATTGCGGGCAGCGCCTCCATGCGCGACTGGCCGTACCAAAAACTTGGTGGTCAAGATCGCCAATGTTTCAAACAGTCTCTTTATTTTTAATTTGTCTATGGGGCGCACTGTTTTCTGATTGGCAAATGACTGACAGAATGAGATGTTCTCAATCTGCCGCCAATTAGAACATAATACGCCAGAAGCATGATCTGTCATGTGCACCCTTCGAGTTTTGTCAGTATTTATGTTTATGAGTGGACGGTGGACATGTGGACAAGCGTTAGTCAACATTCATTTCAACTAAGATGTTTAAAAACCCTGGTGAATGAACTAATTCGATATTGTTTAGATTTTCAAGGGGTCACCACCTGTTAGAGCTCATCCAGTATTTAAAAAACGACCTTTTGGTAGGTAGAGAGGGGGAAAACACGAGTGGACACGATTTGCTGTGCTACGGCGAATCTTCACCAGTGTCTTGGCATACAGCGTTTGGAAGGTTAGGTTTGTTTAATTAATAAATAGGTAGTGCAGTTATTTATTCAACTTTGCAATAGTTTACTCGTTACCTTGCCAAAATGCCCAGTGTTAAGTACTATTCAGTAGCGGAAAAAGAAAAAGGAGTGTTAGGAAAGTTATAGCAGTGTAAGTTCTCTACGTCTCGTGAATCGCCTATACCAAATAATTTGGTACGCCTATGGAATTTCTATTAATAGCCATAGTTAGACAATGGTTCGGGTATCTTCGATAAAAATTGGTTGTTAGGTGGGGGAAGGCAAAAGTGGTCGTTTCAATACTGGATGAGCTCTACTTCAACAGAGCTTCTCTCTCTGTAGTAGATGGCGCCGTCCAAAAATGTTTGTCTATATTCTCGCTTAATGTCAGAACTTAATTTCTGATATCTGCAGCATCTTATATGAAATTATTTCCAGTGTTTTGTTGGTATCTATGCGCTTTTCATCTCTTTGATTTGAAATCTTGCTTAGCTTATTCCTGAGTTTGTTCTTTGAAAAATCACTCGTTCATCAGTTCATTGGTGCGCGAGGAATTGTTTATTTTCAGGTAGTGTGGTGTGTAAGGATACTTTTCGTAGAATGGGCCACATTTGTATTTTGTGTGGACAGTATAAAGCCGCAGATTCGAATATTCACCTGTATTCAGTACCAAAAGCATCTACAAATCTTGACGAATTGACTAATAATGATATTTCCATAGTTCATCATATTGTATGCATTGAATTTCAAATTTTCTGCAATTTATTGACTATTTCATTTCCAATTCTCCGTCTGTCAAAATGCAGTTAATTTCAAATGGTACAAAATACGAAAAACAACACGACAGTGCTTTCTTTGAGCAATGTTCGGGGGCTTCTAATTCTAGCTTTGCTATTGGTGAAGTTTGACAGATGTCTCTTTTCAACCAATAGCGAAGCTAGAATTAGAACCCGCGAACAGTTCGCCTCAAAAAGAAATTCGAAGAAATAAATACACCCTGTTACTGAATTGAAACTAAAACGAAATTGGCGCCATCTGACACGCTAGTAATCTCTAATATCAAGTAGGCCAAGTGTCGCCATGTCGATCCCAAACTTCTACAGGTATAAGTACAAGCACCAGGATTTTTACACATCTCATTAACAACCTTTAGGTTTTCAACTGGCGACAGATATATGACAAAAAAAACAAATCCGTCAAAATATAGGAACTTTTAATGAAAGGTTTTTTGTCTTTATTTAAATAAAGGATATATTGAGGATATCCTCAAAGTCGGACACAATGTGCATGCGTACGTGTCAAAATAAAAGAAACTTTATTAAAAGAACTATAAAACGGACGTTGCAATAACTCTAATAAAAATATTAGAACAACATAAAAACGAAGACATGAAATTATAGTTGACAGTTCGAAGCAACTAGCGGTAAAACTTTGAACTGTGTGAAGTAACGATGCATACGTCCATCAGAGGCGCTAGGAGTACGAATATGATGAAAAAATTGGCGTTTTCAATTATAAAAAACATTGACAATTTTTTCAATTTTTGAGTTTGTTGCTGAGCTTTCTAGGTGGTAATCTTTATATGCAAATCTAGAAAAGGGGTACAGGCATGTTCCCTATTGTTCAAACAACCTAAGCTCTCACGTCCGACAAACTTTGGTAAATTTCACTTCTGGCATGTTGGTCATAACAAATAACCCACCGCCAACTTTTCGAAAAGTTGGCGGTGATTTATTTGTTATGACCAACATGCCAGAAGTGAAATTTACCAAAGTTTGTCTATGAGATGTGAGAGGTTAGGTTGTTTGTAACTGAAGTATTTTTTCGATAGAACCGACTGTAATTTGTATCGAAAATTTGCGATTTAGATTAGTAGTTTATGCTGGTAAAACGAAAGAAGCATTGCAAGTGATTTTTGCGCTTGAAAATCACGAGATTCAGACTTAATGAATAATAGTTTAAAAAAACGAAAAAACATGCTTTTTATAAAAAACCGAACTAAAAAATAAATAAATAATAGTTTAAAAAAAAAAAAACTTTTAAAAAATAAAATTAAAATAAATTTAATTAAATATAAAAAAATTTAATAAAAAAATTAATTAATTAAATAAAAAAAAAAAATTTTGCTTAATCCGAATCTTAAAAAGGACCCCACGCTTTCTTTAAAATATTTTTTTTTTCTTATTTACATTATTATTAATTTATGTTTATTAAAATTTTTTAGACTATTCTTATTTAAAATTTATTTTCAATTTTTTTAGTTTGGTTTTCTATAAAAACGTGTTTTTTCGTTTTTTTAAACTATTATTTATTTATTTTTTAGTTCGGTTTTTTATGAAAAGCGTGTTTTTCAGTTTTTTTAAACTATTATTTATTTTCTACTTTTTAGTTTGGTTTATTTATAAAAGCGTGATTTTTTTATTTTTTAAACTATTATTTGTTCTAATCTACTATTAATTCCGTGATTACTATTAGTAACTGTAATTATTTTCCAAATCATTAATGTGTACAGCTGTATTAATAGTCAAATCTCGATTAAGAAGTCATTCACAGATTTTAACGTTGCCAATATATACAGTGAGCCGCCATCTTGAATTTTTAAATTTTCACGAAAGAATCATAATATTCGACTCCAAAAACCCCCACATACCAATTTTGAATAGAATCGGACCATAATCACAAAACTCGTCCACCATTTTGGAGCCGCCATCTTGAATTTTTCAATTTTCACTAAAGAACCATAATATTCGACTCCAAAAACCCCCACATACCAATTTTAAATAGAATTGGACCATAATCACAAAACTCGTCCACCATTTTGGAGCCGACATCTTGAATTTTTCAATTTTCACGAAAGAATCATAATATTCGACCCCAAAACCCCCACATACCAATTTAGAATAGAATCGGACCATAATCACAAAACTCGTCACCATTTTGGAGCCGCCATCTTGAATTTTTCAATTTTCACGAAGAATCATAATATTCGACTCCAAAAACCCCCACATACCAATTTTGAATAGAATCGGACCATAATCACAAAACTCGTCACCATTTTGGAGCCGCCATCTTGAATTTTTCAATTTTTACGGAAGAATCATAATATTCGACTCCAAAAACCCCCACATACCAATTTTGAATAGAATCGGACCATAATCACAAAACTCGTCCACCATTTTGGAGCCGCCATCTTGAATTTTTTCAATTTTGACAAGAGAATCATAATCTCCAACCAGATACCAATTTTGAAGCGAATCGGACCATAATCACAAAACTCGTCCGCCATATTGGAGCCGCCATTTTGTTTTTTTTTCACACAAAAATTTCTTAATGCATTGTCACCGGAATTATGTGCACCTGCCAAATTTCAAATCATTCGTACGTCTAGAAGTGGGTCAAAATCGCGCCCAAAGGAGTCGGTTAAAAACAAACATACAAGTGAAGCAGATATAAAGCGTGTAAAAAGGACCATAACTCGAAAAGGGTTCGTGTTCAGGATGTAAAAACACATAAGAAAAGTCAGCCATTTTCAGGGAACAATCGATTTTATCGCTCAGAGAACTTAGGGAAAAATAAAACTTATTATAAAAATTTCCAATAAATACTGTTTTTGTTCAAATTTCAAATGATTATTAGTTCATTATGTAAATAGTAGTTTTGTGTCTTCTACACATGTCTATTTCAATAAGGAAGGTAAATAGAATCACAGAGTCGATAATAAAAAAATTTATTGGTCTTTTTCAAGATCATTATAATAACATGCACTGCTTTTAACATTTCCTAGCCTAAATATATACAAGTAAAAACTTCAAACTGTATAAAGTTCTTTTATTAAAATAAGATACCTAATTAACCTAGCGGCAGAGTGTCTCGAAGCATGCAAACAACCCTAGCATTCATTTACCTCTAATAAGAATAAAAATTCCACTAAAACCAACAAAAACTCAAATTCAATAAAAATGCGCCAGAAACTCGGGACACTTCCAGACACCCTGTAGAAATATTAGAAACTGTAAGCCTAACATTGGCATCATTTGCCCCTGATGGTATCACTTCGTCGGTAGAATAACAAGTAAGGAACCCGCGTCCCTTGAGGTTTCAACACATGTTCCTCCTGAACCGTCTTGACAGAAGAGTCGTCGTACCTGAGCCAACTACTGTAGCCTATGTGGAAGGCGTCCGTCACGTAATGGCCTTTACTCGCCTCCTTTCCGTCGTGGTACACGACGGCGAATAATTTGTACTGTTTCTCTTTCGACGTCTGCGTTTTAGACGAAATTAACTCTGAAACAGAAAAAAAATAAATGTTAAAATACTTGTAAAAGAAAACATGATATCTGAAACTTACTCGAATCAATCTTCAAGTCGACGCCAAACTCCAGAGCTTTTATTATCTTCGTACAGCCATCCTGTTTGAAGTCGAAGCATTTCAAATGCAGTATCAATATTACAGGGAGTTCGTCCAGCATTACTTGCTGCCAAGCTTCGACTTCTTCATTGGTTTTCGAAGACGTGAGACCCTCTAGTTGGTTTTTCGTTATGATAGCTTCTAGCGCCTCTCTTACGGTTTTAACTTTCTGTAAAAAAAAACATATTTGGTTTCAATGAGTTTGCGAAACCGGAATAGAATTGTTGAAAATCAGCAAAACAAATTTAACAGTTCTTTGAGCGTTCGATTAGATTTTTACATACCTCTATGTTGAGTTGCAAGGTGAGAAAAGGTTGTATGTTCTCTGTTGCCAGGTCCCCGGTTCGGTGTATTTTCGACTTGAGGAGCCCTCCGAAAATATCGCTGATCGGTGTTCGAGCAAAGTCGGTCCTTCTGGTCACGCTGCCTTTATTTTTGGACCCCATCACCTGAAATGGGCAGTTAATTGCAAATGGATATTTTTGCATGCGCCGAGACAGATCACTAACGATTTGAGCATTTGTGAAGGAGCCTTATCTATGTGTAATGAGGATTATTTTTCGAATATATTGTTTATCTTTATCAAAATACAATACATTTCAACTCAATGTTGCTATGTCTGCTATGTTAATATCTCATGATGATTGGAGACATTGCTTACTTCTCTCATTTTCTTTTCTTTCGATTTAAAATTATTCAAAATGTATCCTATTCACTTGAAGCTTTTGTTTTTATTTTTGAGTAGTCTTACAATAGTAATCATGTAATATGGCTATCTCTAAGAATTTCGATGTAACAGTGATTATCTGTAATCTGTAATTGGATTTATTCTGTTGATTACAAAATAAATAAATAATGTAGATACAATATTATTTGAATTTATATATACTTTTAAAGATACAGATACAAGTTCCATACCTTTTTTTCTATCCAAGCTATCGACTTGATTTTTTTTTAAACGATAGGTCTTACAATGAGGCACATTCTGAAAATATCTCTATTTATATACAGGATGTCCCAAAATATGATACACAATAATATTCTATTGCAACATCAATCAAAATATACTTTATTGTCTGAAGATAATTCTTATTGACAAAGCTTATAAAAAAATGTATGGTACACGTAAATATATATAGATAAAAACAAATCTTCAAAAAAAGAAGGAAGAACAAAACAGAAACATTGATTAAAAAGCGGAGTACCTTATAATAGAAAAAAAAAACAAAGTAAAATCTTTAGCATCTATAAATGATGATTTAATTTTGACAAATAATTGTGAACTGATTAACGTTCAAGTTGTTGACACACCAAAGATAAGTAGCCATAACAATATATTAATTAACCTAAACAACAAGTAAACAAAAAACCCTATGCAAGTGGTGTCTAGGGGAAGGAAGATTGATTTTGCTAAAATAAATGCAAAATTGCTTGAGGTTAACTGGAACTATATAATATTAGACATTGATGTAAAATATCAAGTTTTTTTCTCTACACTTACGAGTATCCTGGATGAAGTTGCACCTAAAAGACTTATCACAATTCGACCCGCATTTGAAGAATGGTGGAATGAAGAAGTAAAAATAGAGATTAAAGTTATACAATAGTAAAAAAAACTAGGGAAAATTGGGAAAACTACAAACAAAACCGTAATACTGCGGTAAGCACAATGAGAAAAGAAAAATCTAAATTTAATGAAACCAAGGTAAATGAAAACAAAAGCAACTCAAGAGAAATGTAGAAAATTTTGAAGACGCTAACCCCTAAAAACAAACCCGAAGTAGATCTTACTACTCTAGAAATACGCGAAAATGAAATAATTACAGTTGAAATGCCAAACTGTTTGAATAATTACTACATTGACAGTATCAAACAAATCACTGATGAAATCGATCATTCTGGACCAAAGTTTCCTATTATTCAGAGACGGAATAAAAAGTTACTGAAGCGCTTCAAGTTAGTAACTTATGCAGAGAAGAACTAAGAATCTCTATGCCAAATAAGGAAAGTTCTGATAAGATTGGTATGGCATTTATAAAAAATTGTTTGCATAGCATTGCTAAACCGCTGTTGAATATAATAAATACAGTAAAAACCGAATATAACGACATCGTTTATAACGACAGATCGGTTATAACAACCGAATGGCAAGGTCCCGGCCGAATCTATATCAACTAATAAGTACACATACCGCCTATAACGACATCGGATACAGCGACATATCGCTTAAAACGACGAAACTTCATTGATATTCATCGGCTATAACGACCAACCGTTTACCTATTCCAGCAAAACAAAACATTACGAACAATTTTTACCTTTACCTTTATTCAGTGCGATAGTTGACCGCGTGAATTACAGGTTGATTTTAAAACTTTTGGTTTAGATCGTGTGTTTACGCGTTACTATGTCGCAAAAAAGAAATAGGAAAGTGTTTAATATTGAAGAAAAATCACATATTATATGGAGATTAGAAAATGGCGAGTCAAATAGTGAAATTGCAAAGGAATGTGGAGTCTCACACTCTACGATATCAACGATTTGGAATGATAGAGATAAAATAAAAGCTCTTTTCGAGAACAACTCTTTGAAAATTAAACGATCAAGGGCATCTGAACATAAAGTTATTTGAAAACAAGTTCATATGCATAATCTATCCCCATACTACAAACAGACAAAATATATACATATATACTTGTGTATATTGCTTATAACAACTATCAGACATAACGTCCGAAGTATACGGTCCCTTCAATGTCGTTATATCCGGTTTTTACTGTACATTTATTGAATGTTGCAAAGTACCGAATGATTTTTTTTGCATTAAAACCTCCTATAATAAGATACTTAAAGAAAATCCAACAAACGTTATGACCCAGCGTTGATCCCAATTATTGCAAATTAAGTTTTATTATTTGTCAAAAATTTATCATGAGGAATACCTTTTCATTTTTTAAAGGACTATAGATGCTGTGGATATTGAATATAATTTCTGAAAGTGAAAAAAGTGATATTTTACCTGCCATTCTTCATTCGCATCAATCTCATTAACTTGTGTAGCAGCAGGCTGTTGATAATCCGAGTCACTTTTAACCAACTTCATAAGCTACAACGTACAGAAAAAATCAAATAAACGCACTCATAGAAAAAGAAAATCTACTTACTTCGAACATCTCATCATTGAGACCATTCAGCAAAAATCCCAAAAACTCTTCTGCATCCTCTTGTCTGCCCTCGATCAAATCAGTCCTCATAGTGATCAACATTTTGTAAATCCAAGTAGGTTCGAAGGGGATGCCGGTATTTATAATGGTACTTTGGTCTTTTTTGGCGTTTTTGTCCACTCTCCTATCTTTCATTCGCATGTTGGGGGGTAGGTGGTCGAATTCCTTTACAAAGCGACACCTAAAAAAGAAAACTTAAGTTTGCGGCCCCATTATAAGTCACTTCCCCAGGGAACCGTTTTGTACCCACTATGATCCCTCACCTACACAGATATGTTTTTCAACACCGATATTTTTCCGTAGTGAAACGATCCTAGGACCACTTTACACCATCACGTGCATAAACATATTTTACCAAAAACCAATCTGTCAATACTTACATTCCGTCTATTACGGGCGTGGGTTTCCTCTTCTCATTGGATGAAATGTTCTGCCCCAAACTGCACAGCAGATTATACAGGGGTGGGCAGGCAATGAGAGCTTGTAAGATCGAATTAATATAACAGTAGTTGCTCTGGTTCAATAAGCCCCTTGGCTGTAAACTGACCGCTTTGCCATCGATGGAATATAATGTTAGGAATTCTAAAAAATAAATCATCTTCAAGATAAATTCGGAAAAGTTGCTTCAATATTGTTTAAGGGTGTAGAGTTAAAGAAAAATTCTCAATTGGTTTTCCATTGAATAATTCTTTTTTGAATTACTATTACCATTTTCATTTGCAAGGTGGAGAGAAGGCATTGTACGCACACAGGGTGTAATCACGTGAATGACAGGTGTATAATGCCATTTTATAACAAATTACAGAGGTTAAATACTCGAAAACAAATGAACCTCGTTATATCCAAACTGGTAGACTGAGTCAGAACTAGTAGATGAAGTCAACACACTTTAAAGCACCTAATGAATCACAATTATTAAAAAATCAGTTGTAAGAAAACAAAGACACAGACAGTATTTCATTTAAAATAATATCGATGGCCATTGTGACCTAGTTATCCAGAATGACAGGTAAAGAGTGTTGCCAGATTGGGAATCAGAAAGCTGTCAACGAACGAACGTTTGTCAGATACAACTATTGTTTTATGTTTGACTGGTGAAAGAAAGATCTTACTTGGCAAAAAATCAGAAAACGTACGCGATGTGCATGAGAAGTAATTTGAATATTCTTGTCTTTGTCTTAAGTTTGTTCTTACGACTGAACACCGAACCGTTGAGTACGTTCGAACATATCTGCGTTTTCTAGAGCAATATTAACAAATGAAAGGTAAATTGGATCTTGATGATCATTTGATAGCCAATGAGTTCCCTTCCGCCTCATAACTTTCCGAAACACACTCATATTAAATTCTAGAAAGCGATATCTCGATCACAGATGCGAAACTACGTCTTCGGTAGCTCAGTTGGGAGAGCACTTGACTGGTAATCATCGATCCCTGCCCGAGGATATCTTTTTCTAGAATTTAATAATTCTTGTCTGCACGCTGTCAATTCTCTCTTACATTATATATCACAGATACAAATTTCGCTTTTTTTTTTCAAAAAATTAGTTTTACCTATTTATACGAAAGTGGTACAAGAGATCATGTACTTGAACTTTAGCTGATTATAGAAGTACTGAAAAAGAAACAAAAAATGGCAAGGCATAGAAAACTCACCCCCCATCCTGTAACAATCAGGATCAACAAACTGTTGGGACTTCCTAGGATGCTTTATGGGACATATAAGTTCATTGTTATTGGACTCCTTGTTCACAGCCTGGTCCGACGCAATATTTCTCAAGTTCTCATCAACATGAGAAATATTATTAGATTTTCCAGAGTTAAAGAGGCTGGCCCAAGATTTGTTAGCAGGACTAGGGCTCGTTTCAGCAAACCCGTTGGGGATACTTGGTTCTGGAAGTTGCTGAAATGATAAATAATAATTCAGAGGTTCCGAAATACGCCAAAAATGTTGCTCGAAGGATAAAATAACAGGCCATCTTGAATTTTCATGAAGTAACATTTGTTGTAAATGAGGGTATATGTTTGTTGTTAATGATGGTATAACATCCGTGTATCCTTTAAAATTTACAAGTCAATGTACCCTTGAAACATTAGGATTTTTTTTAGTTAATTTTTGTTGAGGAACCAATAATAGTACCTTGGCGCCATTTATTGAAAAAAAATTTGGGTAAGATTTTGTATCGAATCAAAAAAAATTATGAAGTATTGTAACACCCTGTAGGTGTTGGAATTTTGTTTACTTCTAGTATGGTCCGAGGTAGATTTAATTGTTGGATTGAATTTTATGTTGAAATTGTTCCCGAGAAATGATTTAACTCTTTATGAAATGTGTAACGAAAGAACTCATATCCCGAGTTTTCTTAGTCGCATAAATAAAGAATTTCTAGACTAAATAGATAGGGAATAAAAATATTGACTAAAGCATTTTGTCGAAACAACCACTGATTAAATTTCAACAGAGTGACTGGATGGTTTTGCTAGTTTAGCATTATTCGGCAGTAGAAACGTTGGTATTTTTGTGGGGATACCGGGAGGAATTAGGTATGTGACGGGAAGGCATTGGATGAGTCAGTGGCGGGTCATTTCTGGCTAAGAAGCCATTAGCCATTACTAACAGTAGACCATAGCTTTCATTTGAATGAAAGGGTGAACATTTTTATAGTAACTGATTCGATCGGCTTATTTGGCAAAACTGAGGTATTTAAGTTTTCTTGGAGAAACTGCCCAGTAAACAGATAATGTGTATGAAACGTTTCAACGGAACCCTAAATCGAATCATTTGAAACATTCTGAACGCACGTTTCAGAAATATATCATAAATATTCAACATTTCACATTCACAAGTAAATGTGTCTAAAATGTTTCAAATGTACAGACTGAAATGTTTCAAATGTACAGACTGAAATGTTTCAAATGTATGAAATATTTCAACGGAAACCTAAATCGAATCATTTGAAACATTCTGTACGCACATTTCAGAAATATATCATAAACATCTAACATTTCACATTCACAAGTAAATGTGTCTAAAATGTTTCAAATGTACAGACTGAAATGTTTTAAATCTTTCAACGGAAACCTAAATCGAATCATTTGAAACATTCTGTACGCACGTTTCAGAAATATATCATAAACATCTAACATTTCACATTCACAAGTAAATGTGTCTAAAATGTTTCAAATGTACAGATTGAAATGTTTCAAATGTACAGATAAAACCTACCAACATAACCTTCAAGTTATGAATGATAAATGCAATTTACTCATTGTACGCGCATGCGCTGATGTTTTGCAGGCGACCGTCGATAATGATGATTACAGATCAGTGGTATTTGGTATTTGTGCTGTGGACCATCTTCAAAAATTTCTTTAGCATCGTCATCGGTTATACACTTTTTTAAGGGAGAGTTAAATGTGTAGTAATTGAAATTACAATGAATCGCCAATATCAGGTAGGTAAAACTGTTTATTTAGGCAACTCATTTTGGAGGTTCAGTCTTTACTATTTTGCTAGTTTTTTCAAGAATTTTTCTTATCTGTCTGGTTCAAACATAATAACTTTCGAAAACAGATCTTGTCAATCGGATCTAAACGATTTAATCCTGAATTCATGAAATGATCATTTACATTGGCGAGTTGTTGATTTGGTACATGCTGCCTGCATGCACTTGCTAATTGTCCTCAACACTGTATCATAGAAAATACTGAATTCAATGGAAAACAGACATATCAGAAGAACTGCAACGCTGACATTTCAAATAATTTTGTATGTAGGTATCATTACTTTTCAGCTTTATGTATGCTGGTTATTATTACAATAAATATGGATAGGGAAAGAATTTTCAATACGAAGAAACATTTGACGACAATTATAAGACTCGATCTATTTTCTCCAATGACGACCTGAATCAGAAGATGCCTATTGAGAATGTTTTCCAACAAACTGTCCAGAAAGTGTTTATGGTATGAAAAAATAACTATCCCCTTAATAATTTGATAGTTAGGTATATCAACTCTGAAAAGTGCAACATGGTTCTTCAATGAAAACAAAAATGGAGGCTTCCAAATAATCAGATGGAAGTATTCATTTTAATGTTGCCTTTTTTTGATGACAAGAGATATAGCTTTTTTGCAAAAATAATATTTAGATTAATTAATTCGAAATGGTGTTCACTTGAAATATTTTTTCAGATGATGCACGAAAGAGATTTCCTAGTATACTAGGAAAGAGAGAGACATATATGTCTGACACTGCTACCTGATTTCATTCGGCAACTCTAAGGTTCAAAAGGGGAACTATAGATAACAATCCACCTCCAGCCCTATAATGGTTAAGTACATTTTGTAGATACTCTAAAAGTATATATATATATATATATATATATATATATATATATATATATATATATTAGTTGCTAGAATAAAAATAATTTGTTCAGACGTTGTTTTATTCATTTTCAGGAACAATGTCAATTAACATAATTATCACTGATGCAAAAACGGATTCTGAAAATATTGAAACCCCCAAATATTATAGTTATCAGTAAGTGTTATTGTAACAAACAGGAAAAACCAATATCTGTTTCAGAGACCAACCATTGCATTAGAATCATTTAAGTAAATCCTGGCTTAACCTACCTACTTTTCATGAATTATTTGAAATGTTTCATGAATGTTTAATAACATATTATACAGTTATATAATATGTTCCTTATATGTTTTTTTGGAACGTTGCACGTGAAATATTTCAAAATGAATTCTTGAGCAGTTATTTTATGTTTTATATGTGTTCCTTCTGAAACATTGCCTGTGAAATATTTCTGAATGTATTCAAACACAGTTAAAATATGAGAGATACAGTTAAAATATGTTGGAGGAATATTTTTATTGAAACTTTTCAGTGAAACATTTCATACGTAGGTCATTTCTGGTGTCTGGTATTTTTCACAAATGTATCTGAGTCAAAACCTCCTATACCTAAATGACCTGGCCGATATTCCCATTCAAGGAAAGTTTACCATCTTTGCGGATGATACTACCATACTCTGGCACGGAAAAAGTTACAACAACATGAAAGATATTATAAATAGAGACCTGGAAATGATTCAAAAGTGGTGCGATGCAAATTATTTATGCTTCAACCACAAGAAAACTAAAATAATGGGCTTTAACTTTGATTGCCAGAATCTAAACTTGAACAGACAAACTTTAGAATACAAAGAAACAACTAAATTCCTAGGAATAACTTTGGATGAGAAACTGAAGTTTGACCAACATGTCCTAGCTTTAACAAACAAATTGGCATCGGCTTGCTTTGCCCTCAGAGTGGTCACAAACGAGTTAAGCGCAGCAACAGCAAAAATGGTCTATCACTCACTGATAGAATCCCATATGAGACATGGTATAGCCTTCTGGGGTTATTGTAGCCAACAGCTCCTCCATTCAGTGTTTGTACTACAAAAAAGAGCAGTAAGATATCTAGCCAAAGTGGGTCCACGTGAGCCATGCAAACCATTATTTTTGAGAAAGGAAATTCTTACACTGACCTGCTTGTTCATATTGGAAACGGCATGCTTGATGCATAAAAAATATATGACAGAGTCTACAACGCAAACTTACCATGCGACCCCTCAAATAACAGAAAGGAAAATAGCTCTACCCATTCCAAAGTCCACTCTAACTAAATGCTCTCTGTTCTACGAGAGTAAAAAAATATATAATCACATACCCACTGAACTAAGGACAATCCAAGATCATAAAATATTTAGAAAACTTTTAAAAAAGGCTCTATTAAAAAAAGCATTTTACAATACGAAAGAATTTTTTAATGAAACCCTGACATAATCCTTATTATACATGACTAATAGTTTTCTCATTATAGACCATGACAATTGCTCACCTCTATTTTTAAGCTGTAATGTTATAAAGATGTACCGTTCTTTTGAATGTTTGTTAGACAACGGGTTCTCTGAATTGAACCATAAATTACTAAATTTTTTACCTTATACATTATGTTATTACATATACAGGTGCTTACTAATATTTTTTAACTTTATGTCATATTTGTGAAACTGTGTTTAAATCGCTATTTATTTGTTAGTATTTAGTTAATTCTACAAGCTTTGTCAATAAGAATTTGTTTCTTCGACAATAAAGTATATTTCTCTCTCTCTCTCTCTCAAAAGAAGAATCATTTCAAATGAAAAATTAGTTGTTTCAGACCATATTTTGGTTTACTGGATATTATGTGATAAATGGATTATTGGCTTGGTTGGTAAAACAGATATTATGAGTTCCTTTTTTAAACATATTTTTGGTTCAGTGTTTTGATTTGATCTATTTTGCCTTGGTATTGTTTGTACCGTATTTTAATTTATTTCAATAAAGGTGTTAACGTTTCTAAAGCGTTTTATTTGGGGTGACAGTAAAGGGGATATAAGAAAAAAGAAAAGTTAGTAGTTTTACAAAGTTCAAAAAGGGAGAACTTATTTGCCCAAAGCTAAACTGTAACTTGTAGGAATCCCAGACATTTAATAAATTGAATTAGACTATTTTGAAGAAAAACAAAAAACAGTCTCATTGACATGTTTCACATGTCTATGACCGTGAAATCCATGCAAGCGTAATAGCTCAATAACAGCATTCTCCCAAAGTTACTTACAGGCGGCTCTAAAGCAGGACTAGCAATCGATTTCGGTTGATCTTGAAAGATCTCAGGTTCGGGATCACCATTTTGAAGTTCCTCCTCTACAGCATTTTCCAAATGTTCCTCGACCGTTTCTTGATAATTATACGAGTTATTAGCTGTATACCCGTGAATGCCAGTATTGTGCTGTACAAAAACTGGATAAGGTGGCGACATGGGTGAAACTGCATTTGCATAGTAGATCACATTGGATTGGGGATGTTGGTAGGTTAAGATGGGCTGTACCATCACAGAAGATTGTTGATTGCAATATAAGGTCGGAGACATCATGGGATGTTGGAAATAGTCGTATTGATGGGATACGGCCACAGGCAGGGGTGCTGCATTCTGGTCCTGGTTTATAAGAGTTTCATTTTTCTTCTGAGGTTGTTCCTCTACGAGAATGAATATTTTTTAGAACAAAACTATTGGCGCCAAATTCTGTGTGGAGAAATGCTATGGGGGTGTTTACTCACCTGCACTTGCTGGTTTCTTGTTGGGTTTAACCCAAGGTAACTGAACACTAGGATCATACTGTTGCAAGGACGTCCTAATCCTCGTCTGTTCACTGGCCTCAACACCACTCAAATCTATGAACTCTATACCATGCTAGAAAAATCAACGCCACAAATGAATATTTAATCAATGACGAATAAATATTCAATAGACCGAGTAAAGGAATATGAATAAATTATGTGAGTACAATAAGATATCGAAAAAGTACGGTGCATTTTTTATGCAGGAGGTTAATGGACCACTGGTGTACATATTTCAATTTGAGGTACTTACTATGTCCATGTTGACGGGAACTTTTGTTAATAAATGAAAATATAATTATATTTTCAACATTTCTAACTATGAAAGTACATTTTCAAACATTATTTTTACAAAATTTATATTCAAAGGGTTAAGTTCTTCACGTTACAATTCATTTTCACAAGAAGACATGTTGGTAACTGTTATTGAAAGTCTAAAATGTCAAATGTCCCCAGATTCAGCCATATGTATATATGTATGGGTCTTTTCGCTTCCTGCGCGGTGCAACACCGATACACAGTCGTTTCTGTCTCTCATTACTTTGCTTCCAATCGGCGCATTCCGTCCAATTGCAATATCATGGGGGTGCAATGGGTCTTTCTCTAGGCAATATCACACCCCTGTGCCCCTTCTTCCGACAAATCCGTTGTCATCTGGCCTGGTTAACAACGTAGAGAAGGAAGGGACTGGTTTATACACTAACTGTTTATTAAACTTCACAAAATTTATTATATTTTTCACTGCACGTTGTTAACGGCGGAGATTCACAATCCGCGAGGGCGAATCCGCCGTCGTTTCAAGTTTTTCAATTTGCTACAGTCACAGAACACCGTAACTACACAGAAGAGTCGTTCCAGCGTCCCTCCAGAACAAAATTTATAATATTAATAAAAAAAATTGGGGGCATAGCACAGCGGGATAGCGCTCGTCTCGAAATTGAGAGATCCCGGGATCGATCCCTAGCCAGGGCAGAGATTTTGAATTTGAATAGTGAGAATTTTAATTATAAATCTTGTAGCCGGGCTGAGGATGTCCTTTGACGATTCGTTGTTGCGTTCAAATTAACAGTGCTGCTCCTAGGTGGCATATGGAGTTAGTAACAAGGCCTACCCAGAACACTGTGTGAATGTTTTTGTGAGTGTCCCGCCGTCATAGACGTGCATTGCAATAATCGTGGGTTGCAGTATTGCAGTTGCAGCCCCCAAAAACATATATAAAAACTCTTCAAATATATGATTCTATGTTGTGATTGTTCCGTCGTCTCAGACGTGCCGTTCAAAAGTAAATCAGGATGCAATATTGCTCAGAGCAAGACATACTGCATCCCCACGAAAACAGTCTCCTTGTCTACGCCGGTTAGAGGCCGGATGGAAACGGATTTTCCGCAAGGAGGGATATTGCGCCATATAGGAAGCAGAGGACAATAAATGATGAGGGTGAATCAAAGAAAATAAACGTTATCTGAATAGGAGAGTCTATTCCCCATAAGACAATGGTGACAATTATAGAAATAGATGAAAGATCATTTGTGAGTCATAGTGACGTATATGGACATGTCTTGGCCACCATTCACAAAGTGTATCTCCACTCTCGACAATTTTTCCATAAAAGACCAATATTTTTGGATAAAGCTACAAAATACCCTCAATATCGAGAAAAATATTTCAAAATGGACGTGTTCACACTGAGCATTTCTTGTAAAAACGAGTTTTATCAAGATAATATATTTGAGGTTATATGTAGAAGGTGCCATTCAATCCTTGAATTCTTTCTTAAAAAATTAAAGTACTCTAGGGTAATCATTTTGAAATTCTTAAACCAAGAGGTGGACATTTATTAACACTTCTTTTTAGATCGGGTAGAGCCTCATGACCTTTTTCCAAAGATATTGATGAAGAATAAAATGTGATGAGTTATCTTTCTGTGTTAATTTAACAAATTCACATCGTATTTATGTATGTTTGTGTGGTGGCGACGTCTATGATTTGTACTTCGAACTAACTAACGAGATGGTGACATTGGATTGCGCCTCTGGTAGTTATTGCGGTTGCGAATACATAAATAAATGAATATTTATATTCAATACGCAGAACATAGCATAATCATTGAAGGAATTGCAATGGAGAACACGCATCATTTTATTGTTTCTTTGCACGAGTTCGGTCCTCAAAAATTGCATTTTGTTGAAATATTTTCTCAAATCCCAAACTTTTGTGGAAAAAGGTGCTCCTTAATTCAAACTCGATTTGACCTTCTTTTGAACCCCAAACACTAGCGCCAATTGTGGTTGTTTCAGGAATATTGATAGACAATACTATTTCTCACAACCCAAACTAAATGAAACCTCAAGAAAATACAATGATAATAAAATTATTAGTACAATATATAAACGAGGACAGATGAACTTTGACAGTTCGAAAAAACTAGTGGTAAAAGTTTAAACTGTGTGAAGTAACGATGCATACGTCCATCAGAGGCGCTAGGTGTTCGTTTTTGAATGTGAAAAGAAAATTGGCATTTTCAATTTCGAATTAAAAAAACATTGAACTTTTTTTTATTTTCCAAGTTTGTTGATGAACTATCTAGATGGTAATCTTTATATGCAATTCAAAATATTTCAGAAAAGTGGCATATGCGTGTTCCTTATTCCCATTCAAATTCAGAGCTCAAATATGAGTGGATTCTTCTTCCACAATCTAGTGGTCTGGCCGTTACCGTCTAGCAACAGCACAGAACACCCTAACTACACAGAAGCGTAAGTCCGCCTTCCGCCCAAACTTTATTTGAGAACACTTGTGCTATGCCATTTGTCAACGTCAAATTCAAACTTTACGCTGGTTTCATTCGTATTTGCATTTGAAGTGTCCATTTTGATTTCGCTCATAGCAAGTGATTGTTAATGAATGTTTTACAACTGACAAGGAAACCCAGAATACATTTTCCAATCGAATTGATAACCAAACAAAAGTGACAGATGTACCACCTAGCAGAGAAGGAAGGACACGAAAATTCGCCCCTTCAAGATCAAAGTGCCGCCTTTTACTTACGCTTCTGTGTAGTTAGGGTGTTCTGTGACCACAGTCTAGAACTCCAGTTGTATGATACCCAGAGTTACAAAAAAATATTTAGGGTAAATAGAGATCAATTTGAGTATATACTGCAGTTGATAAACCCCTCACTAGAAAGATTACATGTGGTACACGAGCCAATACCACCTTCAACGAGCTCTCACTTTGAGGTTGATACAAGACAATAACTTAACAACTATTTTATTTTCATTATTTTACGTTATGTTTGTGATTACTGATTAGAACCGTATAAAACCCAAAAAACAAGAAAGGGTTGTCACGAAACATAAAATTCGACAAAATCAGCGCTTTTCTCCAATAATAGTTGAAAGTGTTTCGACTTTCGGATTACTGACCTTGAAAAGCGCTTTCTATTTCAACAGCCAATCAGACATCAATACGCGATAAGCGAAAATGCGGAAAGCTTGCATATGAATCCAACCTTATTTGATTTCATTTCAAAGATAAACCTTCAAAAATGTCCACTAAACACTTGTCAGTAGGCAAGAAAATGTAAATAGTCAACTGAAAGTATATTTTGACTTATTTTTGTTCAAGGTTCTGAAGATCCACCCAGAGTCGATGGATTACTTAGAATATATGCTATGAAATTTTGCCCGTTTTCCCAAAGAGCGCTATTAGTTTTGAAAGCTAAGAAAATTCCACATGAAGTGATTTACATCAACTTGTTCAAGAATCCTGAATGGTACAGCAAAATCAATCCGAGGGGTGAGTGAAGTTGTTTTTGCTTGAGTAGGTATGTGTATCTTTAGAAAAAAATAGTCAAAGCATTTCCGATGGTTTTTTGGTAAAAGGTTGATGGTACAACCAATAAAAAAGGCAAAACTTTTATTTTTCACATTTGATATATGTCAAGTTCATATTGCTTGTAAAACAGTTATTGAGCATCAATATTATTTATTTTAATTTCAGTAGTGGCGGATCACCGCACAGGCGCATTGAGGTGCGTGCCTGGTGCCTCAGTACAGTAAAGCGCGGGCCTCAGAATCGTTAGGTGCCTCACCATCAAAAACCAAAATAAATTTTTATTGTCTGTCAGTATGAGAATTATAAAATAATAATCATGGACAAATTTCAATATCTTCTAGTGTTTTAAAGTCTTCACATATATCTGATTTAATAAAGGGTGTAAGAGACAAATTTGAAGATAATGAGAATGAAGCAAAGCACCACGCACATATTTTATTGGAAATAGGTTTTCGGTGAAAATGGGTAAACTCAGTTCATTCATTTCAAATATATAGTCGAGGGAAATATACTCAATATCCTACAAAAACATAAAATTGATTATTTGGCGCCCTCTATCGCCGAACCTTCAGGTAATACGACGTAGTTGGGTTAATAGGAGATGACTTCAGCTCTCTGTTGAGGTCGGAGTCATGATTGAATCCTCGAGAAGAGTAATTACTCATTCAAATTAAATGGAGCCTCCCTTATGTGAAACACTCTGTATTTTCAATTGCATTTTATTTTGAGAGATCGACGTCAATAATAATTAACTCAATCTCAGAGCAATGTTTTTTATTGCTCTGAGAACTCAATCAACTCATAGTCTCGAAGGCGAATTCTTTCACCTAAAAATTGAGTATATGAAAACTACCCTGTAGAAATACCGTCGCATTTTTTCTTTGTATTATGGAAAAGTATTTCTCACGAATTTAAGGAAAGTCCAGTCGCACACAATATTGAATATAAATGAGATTTTGATATTTTTTTATTCAGCTGATTTTCTCTAAAAATCACGAAATTCATGATTTGGCGCCGTCTTGCGCCGAATCTGGTCATACGATCGAGTTGGCCCAATGACTTTTACTCAGGATTGCTCCAGCTACAGCATATAATCCAGCTATTTTCACCGAAATACTTTTTCCCATAAGATGTGTGCGTGGTTCTTTACTTACAGAGAATAGAAACTATATAGATTTGTTGAAAATATAAATAGGATGTTCATAAAATCAGATGTGGAATCATCTGCGACTGAAAGATAAACTTCAGTCACTATCTTCCATCATATTCAATTGAGAATGTTTCCCTTTTCAACAGAAACTATATAGTTATGGCAGAATGGGGAAAAAATGTTTGGAGAAACATCCAGTATAAATGACAGAATTTTCAATGATAGGCAATCTTATGTAGCTATTTATGCAAGGTTTATACAAAATTTCCCATTAACTAAGACTAATAACTAGTAACTAGGAACTATACCTAAGAATGCTGTGGTGTTTATGCACTTTCTTGGTTAGTTCTTAGTGAAGAAATTCGCACATGCTCGAGCCATTTTTGATACTTTGAAGTTTGACAGACATAAATATAACCATTAAATTAAAATACAGAAGGCAGTCGAATTTGAAAACAACGATTTGGAAAGTGGCTTGTAATAAAGGAGAAACGTGTTAAGCACAATTTTTTTGCTCATTGATACTTTTGAAAAGTCAACTGTCACTTGTTAACGAAAATTCGGCGCATGCGCACATCCTTTTTTTGACTAAGAACTTGGTTCTTAGTTGAAAGTTGGGCAACTTTCTAGTCATGGTTCTTAGTTCTTAAGTACTAGTAGGGATTCCATATTCCATAATCGCACTCACAAAACCAACCAAACCAAAATGCACAACTGAATTTCAGGTAAAGTTCCTGCGCTTCTTGACGGATCGAAAGTCATCATTGAGAGCTTGGATATCTGTGACTATCTTGATGAAAAGTATCCACAGAATCTCCTTTACCCTGCGGATCCAGTGGCTAAGAAAAAGGACAAAGCAGTTATCAAACAAATTGGAGCTGCCCTTCCTCTGTTCGAGAGATGCTTTTTCACTGACGAAAAGAAATCTCCCGAAGAATGGTTGGAACTACTTGTAGGGGCTCTACAGGACATGGAAGATGAGCTTGAAATAAGGGGAACCAAGTTCTTTGGAGGGAAAGAGCCGGGAATGGTATTTTTTATACTGAGTATTTAGTCTATTCTGAGGAAAAAAATCTACTTTTATTTTATTATTTCAGGTTGATTACATGATGTGGCCTTGGGGAGAAAGAGCAGAATGTGTTTCTATCAGACTGGGTCAGAAGCTGTCTTTCATGGACAACCAGATCCCATTGCTTCGGCAATGGTGGGGTGAAATGATGCAACAACCAGTTTGTAAAGAACTCCTTATAACTGGCGAAAGGCATTGGAAAATAGCGCAGTGCAAGGTCACGGGAGCTGAACCAGCCTATGATGAAGTTTGAGCTGTGGGACAGTGGGACTACTGATATTTTATAATAATAGTTGATATTTTCTAAACATACTCTTTTTGAAAAAACAATAAATTATTCGCTTGTTTTTAAATATTTTTGTTTTTTTTTCCAGCTGGGGGATAACAGAAATCCTTACAATCATACTTGTTGAAAGAAAAACGAAGACATGGAAAGAGTCCAATCTACTTACCATGCTGATGATACGATAATCTTCAATGAAAAGAAAAGTAAAAATACAGCAATAGAGGCACTAGAAAAGCTGGATAAATTGTTTATTTCCATCAGTGTATTAATAAATATTTTGAATGATGCTATACAAACCGTTAACTGGTTATTATCCTAGGTACTGCTGAATGAGCTTGAGTATAGATAGATGCTCTGACCATTTTGTTTGAAGAGAACTAAGAAACAATGCTCTGTTTATTGTTTTGTGGTGTTGTTTATTATTCACTGCTAGGGCGGACATCTTGTCGATTACAGCGCCACTTTTTGTTGCCTGATTTTTGCTAGTAAATATAAAATTTGTCGAACAGGAGACTGCGGATTAGACTCACAGACCTCATAAAAAAAGTAAAACCCACATGCAGTGATCAAAATGAAACCCTATAGGGCGCCGCTATTAGACTCCCATATCAGAGTGGGTCTCTCTTTAATTTTTGCCCATCATTCAATCTTCATTTTGCTTCTCGTAAATGTGTGAGCCTGAATACGATATTGTGTAAATATTTAGCAGTTTAGTGCTTTTAAATAATAAACTCGCACATCAATGAAAAATGGAAAACCTGTTCTGAACGGCAATCGAGTTTTGACACCGTTTTATGTCAAATCGTCAATACATCTTTCATCTCGTTCCATCCCTTTCATTAGAAAGGTACAGACAAGTGAAAATCAGGGGTGCCAACTTGAAGTGGAGTCTCATGTCAGCCATGGCAAAGGGGCTATTTTGTAAACAATGGAAGAGCGGCCATGTTATATCTACTTCTTTTATGTATGTCATTAGACTACACTGAAGAGTACAAATTGCCTAATCAGGTGCAGGGTTGTTTGTTTTTTTCATAGTTAGCTGCTTGGTGTTATCAGATCTCTGAATATAGACATAAACTGTTGTCAAATAACCGCTACCTAATCTAACCTTTTATCTGTATTTTAAAACATCGAGATGGTGACCATTGGTTTATTACTTTGAAATATCGTCCATACCATTAATTGTCTGAAGATAATTCTTTCTCTTTAAACAATGCCCATAATAAAAATATAATGATATTTATTTCCATTAAGGTTACAAGCATGAACGTGAATGATAAATAACAATTTTTTTGCGTTCGCAAATCGGAAAAAACCGATCAACGATAAAGAATAGCGATCAACTATGATTCATAATATATATCATTTTTCGATATTTGGTGTTGATTTTTGTTATTTCTTTAATTTCAATCAGTCTAACATGGATAATATATATATATATATATATATATATATATATATATATATATATATATATATATATATATATTATATATATATATATATATATATATATATATATATATATATATATATATTCTCATAATATATTAATTCAACTTTTTTACGAAAAAAACGTTTTTTTCAAGGATGCCAACACAATTTTACTATTTCATTCATGAATAGGCAAGTGATTTCTCTTGTCCTCTACTCTTTCACCACAGAACACCCTATCTACAAAGGGTGTTCTGTGCTTTCACCACAGACCTCATCTTCTTTTATGTGGTCTGTGATTGTGATCTAAACGCAGAATGTAGATTTTCCAAGGAATTTTAATCTAATCAATACTCATTCAAATTCAAGGCTAATAAGTGGTTTTTCCTTCCACAATCAAGTGGTCTAGGTCTAGCACTTGATGATAAATCGTTCAGGCGTTTCCTTGAAGATCAAGGAGTTCTGGAGTCACTTCAATAAATTATTCGGTTTTACAGAAAAGCCTGGGAATATGTCCACTAAACACTTATCAGTAGGCAAGAAAATGTGAATTTTGAATATAAATTACATTTATCACTTGTTCTTGTTCACAGGTTCTGAAGATCCACCCAGAGTCGATGGATTACTTAGAATTTATGCTATGAAATTTTGCCCCTTTGCCCAAAGAGCACTATTAGTTTTGAAAGCTAAGGAAATTCCACATGAAGTGATTTACATCAGTCTGTTCAAGAAGCCGGAATGGTACAGCAAAATCCATCCAGAGGGTTAGTAAAGTTGTTTTTGCTTGTTTTATCGAGGGTAATATAAGTGCTATGGGTTTTATCATAAGTGCTAGGGGTTTTATCGAGGGTAATATCATAAGTGCTAGGGATTTTATCACTCAAATTTTCAACAAAGCATTTGATAGCACTAGTCCACTAGACTTATTGTTGATGTTATGAAAATAACGGATTTCAATTATTCATTGCCTTACTTGAAAATCTGAGGTTTTTAATGTGCTGAAACAAAAATGGTAGACATTTATTTTCTTCAGTTATTTATCAAATTTGACAACTACATTTGTAGATACATGTCAAGTTCATTTTGCTTTTCTGGTATTTATTTTTTTATATTTCCAGGTAAAGTCCCAGCTCTTCTCGATGGATCAAAAGTCATTGTTGAAAGCCTGGATATCTGTGACTATCTTGATGAAAAGTATCCACAGAATCCCCTGTACCCGGCGGAGCCAGAGGCTAAGAACAGTGACAAAACAGTTATAAAAAAAATTGGAAATGCACTTCCTGTGTTTGGAAGATGGCTGTTTCACTGACGAAAAGAAATCTCCAGAAGAATGGTTGGAACTGTTTGTAGTGGGTCTACAGGACTTGGAAGATGAGCTTGCAAAAAGGGGAACCATGTTCTTTGGAGGGGAAAAGCCGGGCATGGTAAGAAGCTTTATCCCTTATGAGTTTTATATTTTTTTTATTTGATTTATTTCAGGTTGATTACATGATGTGGCCATGGGCAGAAAGAGCAGAGTGTGTTTCTATAAAACTGGGTCAGAAGCTACCTTTCAGGGACAGCCACATCCCTCTGCTTCGCCAATGGAGGAGGGACATGATGCAACAGCCAGTTTGTAAAGAACTCCTCATTAATGGAGAAAGATTTTGGAAAATTGCCCAATGCAAGCTCACAGGAGCAGAACCGGCCTATGATGAAGTTTAAGCTGTGAGACTACATATATTTCATGATATTAGTTATTAAATTGTCTGGCCGTACTTATTTTTTAAGAAGCAATAAATAACTTTTTTGTTATTAAATGTTTTTGTTTGTACTTGTTTGAAAGAAAACAAAGAACCATAGAATTTAATGAAAAAATGCAAAAAGTCTTATCCAATATAATAGAAATTAAAACTGGGGTAGGTTAGGTTCTTTTCGAGAGGGGCGATAACCGCCCCCTCCACTACGACCTTCTCAGAATAATTGTGGCTAGATCCTACTTAAATTAGAGTTCACCTTCAAGTTCCGCGCTTCTGATGAAGTTGATGATGACGCTCGGTGATACCTTTTCCAGGTCTTTGGGCTCTAGCTACTTGTAATCCATACCCTAGAATCTTGTTTGTTCCAGACCCTTGCATCTACACAAGATGTGCACTGGTGTTTCTACCTCGTCTTGACCAAAGCGACACTCTGCGCTCTCCACAAGTCCAATTATTTGAAGGTGCTTTTGCAGTCTACAGTGACCTGTCATAAGCCCGTAATAATCCACAGGTTTTCCTTATTCAGTTCTAACAGGGCTGCTGTTCTTTTCGAAGGATTTGGTATAAATGCCTTCGAGTGGACTTGTCCCACTGTTTCATAAACACTTCTTTGGTTATGCTCTTTGATATTCCGAAGAAGGGCCCTTGTCCTATGAACTCCTTCATAGTGCCTTCTTTTGCCAGAAGGTCGGTTTTCTCATTTCCTTCATAGCCTTTATGTCCAGGAACCCATAGCAGAGTTATTCTGTTGTCCCTGCCTATGTACGAAGTTCCATACTAATCTGGATTTTATCCGACTTGATACCAGAGCTTTCAGTGCTGCTTGGCTGTCCGACATGATTTTGATCGGTTGATTTTTACTGTTTCTGTTCAGAATTTCTTTCAGGCAGAGTTAGATTGCATGGACTTCTGCCTGGAATATTGTGGTGTACTCGTTGACCTCGACAGGTTTTTGTATACACTCACTCTTGCTTCCTTCTCTAAGAAATGTTCAAAGGAGGTATGTTGAGGAGGACTTCCATTGCTGCTGTCGAGGTGGTGGACACTGCCCCTGTTATGATCAGACATGCTTGCCTCTGAAGTTTGTTGAGCTTTTCTCGTGCACTCTTCTGAGCCCCTTTGCTCCACCAGATAACCGCTCAGTAGGTGACCATAGGTCTTACCACTGTGAGGTAAAGTCAGTACATTTGTTTGTGTTGCATTCTCCATGTTTTCCCACAGATTCTTCTAGAAGCCCATAGGGCAACAGGGGTAATATAAGGCTCAATTGTAGGTCCACTGCAAAATATCCTTTATAAATGTAAAATTCCCCATGATAGATAGATGTTTATTGGTCATACACCAATTTTCATTGGATTGACAAGTCAAGAACAATACAAATATAGTAGGCGGTAAAAAATTAAAATAGAATAAAATATAAAAACATGCATATACCCACATTACATACAAATAAATAGTTGAAACTACAATTAAAGTATCCACAAGTGTGCTACCTATTATAGAAAAAGTCTTAGAGAAGGCTGTATACCAGGTGACACAGGATATCGGGCCACCCCTGTAACTTCTGCATTCGTGAACGGATTTTTCTGAAGCAACCATTTCAGATTTAATCACATTACAATCCAATATGGCGGACTTCCGGTTTTTCTGGAAATGCCAGCAACTTTGTTTTTTCAAATGGAACACCAAAACAAAACAAGTCCAAACCATATGTCAAATGTATTTTTTTTTAAACAATTAAAATTAAAATTGTTTTTTTATTTTACCTCGTGGATAAATGAGATTTGGTCAATGCTATTCACAATGAGTCGCACATAACAGAAAAATATAATTTTTTCTGAAAAATTATTTTTTGTGTCACATTGATGAATCAATTCAGCCACATAACATTTTGATCTAATTTTTTTTTTCAAATGGAACCCCTATGGGCCACCTACATGTCTTCTCTAGAACATACATTCAGGAAAAAAATGACATATCATTTTTGTATTTCGGTGCAGTAAAAAATAGTACACATTCAAAAATCTACGACTAGTTCATGAGTTTCCTTGCAGTTCGAATAATTTTTCAACTTAGTAAGCTGTGGAAAACGACATTTCTGAATCTTGTCAACTAATTTTGTTTCGCTGTCATCTTTCACATCAACTCTCGAAAATTAGTTAACTTCCGAGAATTAGTAGAAATGGAAAATCAAAATTATAGGTTTTCGAGAGTTGAGATGAAAGATAACAGCGAAACACAATTAGTTGACAAGATTCAGAAATGTCTTAAGTTGAAAAATTATTCGAACTGCAAGGAAACTCATGAACTAGTTGTAGATTTTTGAATGTGTACAATTTGTTACTGCACCGAAATACAAAAATGATATGTCATTTTTTTCCTGAATGTATGTTCTAGAGAGACATGTAGGTGGCCCATAGGGGTTTCCATTTGAAAATAAATAATTTTTGATCAAAATGTGACGTGACTGAATTGATTCATCAATAAGTGACACAAAAATAATTTTTCAGGAAAAAATATGTTTTTCTGTTATGTGCGACTCATTGTGAATAGCCTTGACCAAATCTCATTTATCTACGAGGCAAAATAAAAAAAACATTTAATTTTAATTGTTTCGAAAAAATGACAGTTGACATGAGGTTTGGAGTTGTCTTGACCTGTTGAACTTGAATATGTAAAAATATACAGGGTGTACCATTTGAAAAAACAAAGTTGCTGGCATTTCCCGACAAACCGGAAGTCCGCCATATTGGATTGTAATGTCACGAATGCAGAAGTTACAGGGGTGGCCCGATATCCTGTGTCACCCGGTATAAGCAAATTGTAGACTTCATAGATCAGAACAGAGTGATAATAAATAGTATGCAGTCGGGTTTTCCGAGTGGTCACAGTTGTGAGACAGCCATTCAATGTGTTCTGGATGATTTCAGAAAAAACTTAGATGAAAATCTTATGACAGGTGTAGTTTTTTTCGACCTTCAGAGAGCTTTCGAAACTGGATAGGAATAGATTGGTAAGAAAATGGAAATGCATTGGCGTGGCTGGTGGATTACCTGGAGAACGGCAGACAGAAACTTAAATTGAATATTTTATCTGATGAAATCTTAACTGAACAGGGAGTCCCACAAGGTAGTGTACTCGGTCCATTATTATTTCTGATATACATTGATGATGTGGTGGAAAATGTTGGAAGGTGCTCGATTCACTTATTTGCAGATGACGCTCTGATCCACTTCTCAAATCCAGATTTTTTGGCTGTGGTAGACACAGTGAATGAAACTTCGAAAAATGTATACAAACGGTGTTGTGCAAACACAACTAAATTTATGATGATTGGTAATAACAAGGAATATAAGAAGTTACAAGAAAATGATTGTGAAATAAAAGGAAACAATAATTCAATTGAAATGGTGGAAAAATTCAAATATCTAGGAGTCATTATCGATCAAGAACTGAAATTCAAAAATTATGCAAATTATATAATTAAAACAATTTCATTCAAAATTAATCATTTCTCGAAATGGTCCAAAACTATTATATACAACACACTGATACTTCTTCATTTCAACTACTGCTACACCATTCTATATTTACTACAACAAACTGAAATGAGCCGTTTACAAAAACTCCAGAATTGGGCAATGAGAATTATTTTATCCTGTTCTAAACCGACCCCTATTAATGAAATGTTAAGTTCATTGAAGTGGCTACCAGTTGATGTTCTTATATCAAACAATGATTTTTATTTACAAAAATAAACTTTTTAACAAAAAATTAAACCGACGAAATACGGAACTGAAAAGTAAAAAATAAAATAAACCTTCTTAGTCTCAATAACTAAGCTCCTAAACTAATGTAAGTAACTAATTTTGAGTCGGCGCCAAACAAACAAGCAAATTAATTAGGTAAGGCGTAAAATGATGGCATCGAGTTGCGAGTAATTTTTTTAAAGTAATTTAATGATCTTCTTTGATTGTTCGTTTGGCGCCGACTCAAAATTAGTTACTTACATTAGTTTAGGAGCTTAGTTATTGAGACTAAGAAGGTTTATTTTATTTTTTACTTTTCAGTTCCATATTTCGTCAGTTTACTTTTTTGTGAAAGTTTTAATTTTTAAATTTTTTGTGGCTGAAATCTACCAATTACTACCTACTTGTTTTTTGATTATTTCCAAAATACTTACTTACCCACCTTACTTCAACTATTACCAGTTAAATAATATGATTATCTACTTTTACTATTTGTTGTAATATAAATTATTTTTGTTGTTCTGGTTAGTTTATTTCATTACTTTGTGTATCATTCCATCCTCTCATAGAATATAATTATTGTGACGGATGTAGGAGAACAAAAATAATGACAGTAGCGATCTGTCATTGTCAACTACATATGTGTGCCAATGTTCACAAGTGAAAAATTTATTATCCCCTATTTTTCTACCTGTAAGGGTGGATAATTCCATTCGAAATCCAAATATGATCAACTATGAGGTATACCCTATCTAATAAAAAAGAATCATCCAAATCGAAGAACCCAGTACAAAGTTATGCCTGATAGAATCGGTTAACGGACCAGAATTCAGAGGGTGAGTGATCAATATCCTTCATTTTGCTACCCATAGGGGTGGATTTCATCGTTTAAATTCAAATGGGACCAACTTCGAAGTACACCCTATCCACTGAAAAAAGAATTATTGGAATCGGACGTCTCAGTAAAAAGTTATGCGTGGTCATACATAAAAAAAAAAAATACGCGTCGAGTAGAGAACCTCTTCCTTTTTGGTTTCGTCGGTTAATAAGAACAGGTGATGCCCTAACTTATTTGCAAGAAAAAATATCTTCTGTTTCTGTACACCATAATTATAACACGCGATTTAGAAATAATTTATTCATTGACTATGTTAAAACGAAGAAATCACAAAATTCAGTTTTTTTCCAAGTCCCTATTTATAAACATTTATGTTTCTCAATTAATTGTTTTTTTTTTATATTTTGTAACTGTTTGGTAAAAGTGGTTAGGACAAGGGCAGAATTCCTTAGAACGAGACACCATTAAAACAAAAATCCGTACACGTATTGAGTATTTTTATTCGCCTTTATGAAAAAAAAAACGCATTCACCATAATAAACAACCTAATCTTTGCAACTCTCACTCTTATACAACTCCGCATTCCTCCTCTTCAATTTCTTCGGCGTAGGCGACGCATTTTTCACAACCTCATTCCCCTCTATTGGCTCAATCCCATCTAAATCACCTCCTGACAAAGCATCTCCAGACGCTATCGCTGGCTCTTCCGCTTCCCCATCTGTCTTCGCATCGGTCCTAATATTATCGCTACTTGTTTCGTCGCTTAAATCCGCTTTTGGATCTGGCAGACTGAGGTTGTGGAGCTTTTTCAAGGGGGTGCTTTGCGAGGAATTCAGGGCTTCGCTATCGAGAGTGTCGTCGATGAAAGAAACTGTCGTGTTTTGGTCCACACTTACGTTTAAAATGGTACCGTCAATTTGGGATACCTGGACAATAACAAAATTGTTTGAAAGTGCTTCTTTTACTCCTAATTACACTATACTATTGATCCATAAATATAAATGAATATTACCTGTGATACAGGATCATCGATGGCAAGTTTCTCGCAGAAAAGGGCAGTATGGGGGTTCAACACAGGTTCTGGCTGTCTAGGTTTGGGTTGTGTTTGGGCATTGGGATCATACGCAGGTGCTGTTCTGGAGAAACTCTTTGGTACTACTAGGTCGTTGTTGAATCTGGTTGAGACATGGTTTATTTCTTCTTGTGTTGGCGTGAAGTTCCAGCTTGGTAGATATAAATGTATGTATAAAAAGATATATTTTGTCTCTTCAGATCCTGAGGTTAATTTTTTGTTTTCAAATTACTAAGAGGCACATAAGAATCAATTGAGCATAGAAATAGTACTTAAATGACTAACAGAAATAATTGAATAGTTTAATTAAATATAGCTGCAAAGTGGACAAAAGCATCAGTTATGATATGAAGTCTTTGTTACAATTTTTAGATCAGTTAGAATTTTTATTGGCAAATTAAGTAAAAAAGGAAAACATTTGTACAATACAATGAGCTTTTTCTCGCAAATTAATGATTAAAAAAACACCACTTCCTTTTGCAAAGAATATTTCCCTACCCTATCTTAATATTCCTTCTAATTTATTCTATATTTGGAAACTACGAATTTGATCACAAACAATAAATCAAATTAGCTACTAAAACTATAAATATTAAATTCTCTTGATGGTATTTTTAAATGCATAACTTGGGGCATTGAAAAAGTTCAGTTGATTTTAAAATGTATTTAATGTTCTTAATATTGTAGTCATTGGTTATGCTGACCATAGTTGGTTGGGTGATAAGGAACATTAAACAAATTTGAGGTCCCAGTTCAAGTATTCTTGGAGGCACATACACGTAAAAAATTATTATGTTCTGCATCAAGTAAATCAACATCATAATCATATAATGAATAAGGACACCAAACAATACTACTGAATTCTGATATAGATCACACATAGATTGGTACGAGAAGAGAAGTCAGATGTATTGATTTGTTTGAAAATATGAATAAAATTTTTCTTTTGTGTTAGCGTCCTTTCTCCATATCTATCAGATGTAGTTTAATGTCCAGCATAGCTTTAGCCGGGGAAGTAGTTGTTTTCTGTTAGATATTAACAAAAAATAACTTCATTTTCTATCGGTGACTATTCAATTCACAGAAAAATATTTCTATTCAATTTTCAATTGAGAGCGTTTCCTTTTTCAACATGAACAGGGTGTTCATAAAATCAGAATAAATATGTATTTTGCTCAAAAAGTATTCATTAATCATTCCAAAAGTTATTTGATGGCATTTATCAACATTGAAATCAAACACCAATGTTAAATGTTAATTAGGTCAATTTGTAGGCATTGAGTTTTTTTGTTCCCTTAATGCCCAAAATCTCACTGCTCTACTAGAACATACTTTTGATTTCATAAACCCCCTTGATAAAAAACCTTTCCTGCCAAAAAGACTTCTTAGCGAAATGATAGAAATTCTCCACCAAGTCAGCGACAATATCAGAAGAGACAGAAAAGGCTTAAACACGTTCCATTTCAACTTGATAAGTCAGATTTCGAAATGATTTGTTATTAATATTTTTTTACCACAATTGTTTTTCTCCATTGATATAAAAACCTATGTTTCATAGATATTTTTTGATTTTTATTTCAGTATTTGTTTGTCTCGTACTCCACGTGGAAGCAGTTGTCCCATGAAAGTTATTTTCGTGTATCTATAATGTCTGTTTATGTATTGAGTGTTATAATAAACATAAAAATAAAACTTGATAAATATTTTTTTTTTCATCACATAAAAATGGCTCACCGTTCTTTAGTTCCTGGCCCCGGCATATATGTGTTGCTGTTCTTTACACTAAGCAGATGATTTGTCAAATATAAGATCGTTAACCACTCCAAATCGTAACTGATTTCGATCTTTGCATCTTCATTGTGTTTTACATCGACCACCTGCAAGAATTTCTTTTTTGGTAGACACTTATCTAAAGCTAAAAATTTTGTTTCAGTTTCATCTTTATGTCTAACGAGGGCTGCGTATTTGCAATGCAAATGTGCTGCAAACCAGTATGTGGGTTTCAAGTGGTGGAGAAGGTCTTCACAAGGCTTGCTTCCCAACTCCTCATTATCTACATCTTCCCTAAAACAACAGTTGTAATATACACACGAATATTTACTATAAGAACTTTTTTGTTTACTTAAAGTGTGGTTTTCTCTTCAGAAGTTGCTTTACATTGCCGAACTTAAAGACCTCGCTTGGCCAATCGTGGGATAAAAATATATCTATCTTGCTAGACATCTGTTTCAGCCTGAAAACCTCCAAGTTTCTAACATGGTAAACAGTCCTTTTCGAACTCTCGTCGTAGGGCGTTTTCTCAAAATGACCTTTCATGTAGTCTCTACTCTTATAAATGCCTGATAGACCACCTATTCGAATGCCTTGAATTTTAAAAAATTATTAATATGCTCACCCAAAATTTGTTTGGTATTTAACCTGCTATGTTGATAACCCCTGCATATCCTAAGTAATATATATTGGGAGCCACCCAACCCCCGTACGGTAGTTCTTGCAAGAAATTGGAAGCTTCATGGTTTCCTCCAATGAATATTGTTAACACGGGAGCTTTCTTTTCACCAGAGTAATACCTGAATATCAAAAAAAATTATAACAACACAACAACAAATAATATAGTCCGTATTTTTTATGTTGTACCACTATTGGCATCTCGAAAACGAATGATAAGAAGTCGGTTAAATTAGACAAAAGTTGCCTATTTTAGTGAACAATGAAACGATGTTTCTAAATCGGAAATATTACGAACCGTTTTCAAAATATATGGGGAAAACCAAAATGGACGTTTTATTTTGTTTGCGCTAGAGCCTCCATTTTTATGAATATGGAAATGTGTACAAGAAACTTTCTTCTCTGTTTCAAATTTTCATTGATCTGCTGTGCTTTCATTTTCAATACAATGTTTCGTTCTTCGAGGGCCACCCTCAACTCTATTTTTTCAAATAGTGACCTGTATTTTTTTGAATGAATTCAAGTAGTATTTGAAAAGTTATTTGTGTAAAGTTGCGAGGATAAAATTGAAAATAAATCTTCCTTGAATGAACACTCAAACTTGAAATCAAATCCAGTGTGATGATTTAGTGTTTTCGAAATGCCAATAGTGGTACGACATAAAAAATACTGCCTGTATGTACTCACTTATAGAAGGTACATATGTTTTGATACTTGGCAGGTACTGCCATACACATCAAGTCATCTTTATTTCTAGAGGATTGAAAGTCTCCGCAACAAATCAGTAGGTCAACTTTGATTCCCTGTTTTTCTTGAATAACATGTATGGTGTCATATATGTTTTCCAGCTCTCCATGAGCACAGCCCTCGATCGCGATTTTCATTGGAGAAATATTTAAAATTCAAACAAAACTATTTGTTTTCTTTAAACTAACCTCCATATCAGGTTTGGTTACTTCTTATTTCTTTCTGAGTTCTCATTCGGTACCGCAAGCACCACCAGAGGACGCTACATAGTTTTACCATCCATCTTGTTACGTCAAAGATCAAATCGAAGATTACCCTACTCACAGACCTCATAAAATATTATTTTATGAGGTCTGTGACCCTACTACATTCATTGAGATTTTGTCACAAAACTCGAGATATAGTCACAAAATTCCCTAATAATATAACTTTTTTATATAAACACTTTGGGACTAGAAATAAATGATCCAGCATATTCAATTCATGATTCTCTACACAACTATGATAAAATTATTACAATTGGGGAGGCAAAAGTTTTTGAGGATATTTCGAAGTTGGTAACTTGTGTATTTTAGAACAAATTGTTGATCTCGATTTGTTGATTAATCGAAAATACAAATGATTATAGAGGACGGTTTGATAAATTAAGAGGAACATGCTTTGTTCCTCAGTGTATAACTTGGAGATATTTGTTTTTCCAGACGTAAAAGCCACAAAAAATTGAAATAAATCTTGTTGATGGAGGAATAACTTATTTCAAAATATATGCTGGTTTGCTCAAAAAAACTTAACGATGAAAATTTTTATCGATGGGAAATTAACAATTATTTATTAGAAATTCGTGTTTATATTTTCACGTACACAAAATGATAGTTTATTCAAAACAAAAATAATAATAGCATATTTATCTCTCGATAGGTGAATTGATCGGGAATTCAATACCTTAAAAAACAAAGTGGCAACATTTTCAATTGAACAACTTTCCTCAAACACTACCGCTAGTGGTGGTTGTTTTAAGAATCATAATTCAACATATTGAATGAGCTGAACTCACAGAACTCAATATATGTCCCCTCTTTCAAATATTTTGATTTGCATAAAAATATTACCACCCAGAAAGTTCAGCAACGCCAATTTTTTTTATCACATTCAAAAACGTACTCCTAGCGCCTCTGATGGACGTACACATCGTTACTCCACTTCAAACTTTTACCGCTAGTGGCTCCGAACTGTCAACTATAATGTCATCTGTCTCCGTTTATATGTTGTACAATATTTTTGTTATCATAGTATTTCCAATTGTTACTGGACCAATACATCAAAAGTGAGGTTGAATTTATGTTTGGGTTGCGAGAAATATCATTGTTCATCCATATTCCTGTAACAACCACGATTGGCGCTAGTGTTTGGGGGAAGTTATTCAACTGAAGTCAAATCGAGTATGAATAAGTTATTGTAACGTAAATAAACTTAACTTGGTTTAACTAATTTATTTAACACTTAATCTACAACTTAATTTATATTACTACTCCACTGGTATAGCTCGATCGTATGGGCTCGTTCAGACTGTCCTACTCCACTTGAGGTTTGCCTATTTATCTCCGATACAGCATTCTCGATGTTTCGAATTCGGACGGTTGGCGACGGCATGTTCCAATTGTTTCCAATATTGACCGTTGTTTTCCGCGGAAGAGCGCACTGGATGGTTCTCGAATATCTCCGGGATGATCTCATCGCTGTCGATGGCAACACGTGAGGCGACAGGTCCGGCCTAGGTTCGTTACATTGCCCCTTCTTGAAGACATTTCGTCCCGAAATTTCATCCTTGGAGTGTGACGATATCTGCATGACTCCCATATCTGCACCGTGAAGTTCGATGGAAGTAACACTCCACGGTCTTCATGATCGGTCGTGGAAGAGGGTTACAGCAAACCAAAATCTTGACGCCGCTGGATCTGAATATCGCCTCCAGCATACTTCTTATGACTCTCCAGTCCAACCCATCAATACCACAGGACAATTTTGGAATTGCTAGATCCACCAGATTCTGGTCCACCATAGTATCTCTTAGTTTGGTGAGACTCTTCCAGACATCTTCATAGGACGGTTTATCTTGGGAATGCCTCTTGGTAACTAGGTAGTAGATGTTTCTCTGGCCTTTCTTCAACTGTAGCACCCCACCAACTTCTGGATTCTGCTCCCGCAGTGTTTGAGTTGACCAAATTTCTTGAGAACACTACGGCGATGCCCCTGGACATTTGAAGATCTTCTGCCACACAGTGCGCTAGTGCGTAGTCAGCAGGCACCTCGAAAAGGTCTCGTGACTCCTCTCTAGTAACCCCATGTAGAACTTTCTGCCCGTTTGAATACAAGGACATAAACTTCTCGAACGTCATATCATCCTCCGGTGGCTTGAGGGTGCGAACTTGGTCATGGTTTCCAGCGTAAGGGCCAACCTGTTGAAATGGACGACCCTTGGTTTCCTCGGGTGGCTTATGGATTCGGTACACAAGGTCGTTTATCCTTTTCACGATTTTATACGGGCCTTCCCACGAGTTCCGCAACTTTGGTGATAGTCCACGACGACGTTTGGGGTTGTACAGCCAAACCAGATCATCGACCTTAAATCCTCCGGCGTCGGCCTTGATGTCATAGGTCTTCTTCATTTTATCGCTGGCACTCTGGATGTTCAACCGACTCGTTCGTGGATGTCGTCCATTCTCTGCCGAAGTTTGCTGACGTAGTCCTCTCCCGCAGTGTCTTGTCCTGGCGGTATCCCAAACTTCAGGTCACAAGGCAGTCGCAGTTCTCGGCCCATTATAATACTAGCAGGAGTTTGACCGGTTGACTCGTGTACTGCGGATCGATAGGCCATCAGGAACAAATGAAGATACTGGTCCCAGTCTCTTTGATGGTCAGAGACAACCTTGGACAAGTGGCGGTTGATCGTCCTGTTCATCCGTTCCACCATTCCATCGGACTGCGGATGTAGGGCCGTGGTTCTTGTCTTGCGGATGTTCAGCAGTAGACATATTTCTGGAAAAGGTTGATTCGAAATTTCTGCCTTGATCCGAGTGCAGCTCCATTGGAATACCGAATCGACATATCCACTTTTTCACCAAGACGTCGGCGACGGTGATGGCTTCCTGGTTGGCAGGGCATAGGCTTCCGCCCACTTACTGAAGTAGTCCATTGCCACAAGGATGTATTTATTCCCGTGGTCGGATACGGGAAACGGGCCGGCGAGGTCAATGGCGATTCTCTCGAACGGGCTGCCTACGTTGTACTGACGCATCGGGGCCTTGGGTCGTATTCGAGGTCCATTGCTAGCAGCGCATACAGCCCACTTTCTGCACCAGTCCTGACGTCAGCTTGACAATTGGCCCAGTAAAACCGTTGCCTCACTTTCTGCAGGGTCTTCGTCACTCCCAGATGTCCTCCGGCGACTCCATCATGGATTTCCCGCAGCACTTCCTCTTCTGTTCCTGGGAACAATTATTTGGCGTCTGTCTTCCCACCAATATCGGCCTCCAACAGACGTTTCAGGATCCCATTGTCCAGAATAAGAGAGTTCCATTGTGACCAATAGGACTTAACAGCCGGCGAGTAACCTGCGACTTCCTGCCATGATGGTCTTCGATTGCCCTTCTTCCAGCTGACAACAAGCCAAGGTCGGGGTCTCTCTCTGGTCTTTCTGGATCTTGCTGTCATTCCAGTTGTCATCCATTGCCGCGGTTCTACAAAGTGTTGCTTCTTTCTTCTGCTCGTCGGCAATGTGAGCAATCATCTGGACATGGTCTTCGCGACAAGGCATCTGCATTCTTATGGCTAGTTCCGGCTCGATGTTCGATCTCGAAATCGAATTCTTGGAGTCTCTCGATCCAACGTGCTACTTGACCCTCAGGATTTTTGAACTGTAAGAGCCATTTGAGAGCTGCATGGTCAGTTCTCAACAGGAATCTTCTTCCATACACGTACTTGTAGAAGTGCTCCACTCCCTTTACAACAGCTAACAGCTCTCGCCTGGTGACACAGTAATTGCGCTCTGGTTTGCTGAGCGTCTTGCTGAAATAACCAATGACCTTCTCCTGCCCCTCCTGGATCTGAGATAGACAGCTCCAAGTCCCACGTTGCTGGCGTCCGTATCCAAAATGAACTTCCTGTTGGGTAAGGGATAGCTCAGAACAGGTGCGTTAATCAAAGCTCCCTTCAGCTTCCTGAACGAGTCTTGGCATTCTTCGGACCACTGGAACTTTGTTTGACCTTCCGTGAGCCTGGTCAGTGGTTTAGCGATGTTTGCGAACCCCAGCACATATCGGCGATAGTATGTGCACAAACCAAGGAAACTTCGAAGTTGGTGAATGTTTTTTGGGATGGGCCAATCCTTAACAGCAATGACCTTCTGGTCATCCACTGCTACTCCTTGCCCAGAGACAACGTGGACGAGGTATCGTACTCCTTTTTGGAACAGGTGGCATTTCTTAGGCTCAGCTTCAATCCGGAGTTCCTCAATCGCAGGAATACTTCCTCCAAGTTTTCACGTGGTCCTCGAACGATCTGCCGACCACAATTATGTCGTCGAGATACACTAGACACGTGTTCCATGAGAGTCCCTTCAGTACTGTTTCCATCAATCTTTCGAATGTGGCGGGAGCATTACAGAGCCCGAATGGCATAACGGTGAACTGCCACAATCCTGAGCCGATGGTAAAGCAGTCTTTTCTCGATCTTCCTGAGCGAGTTCTACTTGCCAGTATCCACTCTTCAGATCAAGGGTCGAGAAAATCGTGGAACCAGCCAACGTGTCTAGGGTGTCATCTATTCTCGGGAGAGGGTAACTGTCCTTCTTCGTGACATTATTAAGTTGGCGATAGTCTACACAAAAGCGTGTCGATCCATCCTTTTTCTTCACCAGTACGACTGGAGAGGACCAGGGACTGTCAGACGGTTCGATAACTCCTTCTTTTCCCATATCGCTGACTATTTTGTCAGCCTCTGCCTTCTTGGCAAGAGGAAGTCTTCTTGCTGATTGCCGGATCGGTCGGGCACCCCAGTATCAATCTTGTGCGGGACCACATTAGTTCGACCCCTTTTCCTTGTCCGGTATCGAAGATGTCTTGGTACTTTTGACTAAATCTCTTAGTTTGGGCTGTTGAGCTGGTTTTATGTTCTTGGAAGAGATGGCAACAATTCTCTAGTTCTGTGGGCAAGTTGTTGGTTGGCTAATCGTACCTCGTACGCCCCGGATCACGGATGAAACTGACGAGCAGTGCCCCAAAATTGTTCCTTTCTTCAAGGTCACTGGGAAATAATTGACATTCATGACCCTTACCGGCACAAATTTGTCAGCACGCAACAAGGTCTTCCCTAGTGCAATCCCCCGTCCAATTTTTCATCATGAAGTTTGGGCTCGAACATCACCACGTCCCCCACTGCTCGCACTCCCGTCCAGGCGAGCCTCCAGAATGGTTTCAGCCCTCTCAGGTACGCTTACATCTTCAGCCAACAGCACACGGATCAACTCTTCACTTCTCCCATGAAGTACCAGCTCTTCTCCGTTGACACGTAGGACGCCGTCTTTGAAATCCAATTCAAACCCTCTGGAATTCATGATGTCCATTCCGATGATTGCATCGTCTTCGATGTCCGCTACAAGTGCCTGATGTTTCACTTTAGTGTTGCCCAAAATTATTTCAATCGGTAGCTCGCCATATACAGTAGCTGGCTCCCTGTTGCTGTGCGTAGCTTCCAAGTTGTCGGTTCAATCCGTTCCGGTGTTCTGGCAAAGGAAGGCCTGAGAATTGTCCTAGTCGCACCTGTATCTAGCAGCATGGTGCAAGGCTCGTTATTGATGAGACCGTCTACGAAGACACCCTTGTTCTGTCGTTGAAGCATAGCGACATATGCGTTGTTAACCGGGCTTGCCGGACACATGCCGACGATTGCCCCTTCTCATCGACCTTTCTTAGTTTTCCTGCATCGGAGTCGATGAATGTTGGACATTTGCTACGCACATGTCCAATTTTGCGACAATTCCGGCATCTTATATGTCTTTCTCAGGCAACACTTCCTTCATCACTTTTCTTATGGCAGCTTCCAAGTTAGCAGGCTCCTGTGAGTCTTCCTCAATCGTTTGAACTTTACTTTGGCTTTTGCAGCATTGTTTTGCTACCTCAAATTCCAAAGCGCGCGCCAGTGCGTCTACGAGATGTGTTGACGAGCTAATATCAACGCTTGTCTGGTTTCTTGGTCGTATTACATTTTCTGGTGTGGCTGGATATGCGAGACGAACCAAGCGAACCAAGCGTGCAATGTCAGTTTCGAATTCTTGTAAGGATTCGCCCGATTTTTGGCAGCGATTTTTCAGCTGGGAGTGGTATACGTGTTCCAAATGGGCGTGGCCATATCGTAAATCTAGATGTTTAATCAGCTGATCATAGTCCTCCTGTTCTTGGGCGGTGAGAGTTTGTAGAATATTTGTCGCTTCTCCACGTAATGCAAGTGTCAGTGCTACAGCTCTTTCCCCTGCATTCCATCCGTTTGCTTTGGCCGCTGCTTCAAACTGCCGGCGGTAATTTGCCCATGGAGTTTTTCCGTCGAACTGAGGCGGCTTCATGGAAAGCTTCCCTATTTCTGAAATGACCTTGACATCTTTTATTCCCTCTTGAACTTTATCCAAGTTCAAACTCAAGTCCAGCATTGCATTTTCATTAACCATCTCTGTGGAGGGCGCACTATTAATTCGTTTTTCCAGCTTACTGATCGTTTCCTTCATTTTGTCCATTTCTGCCTCGACCCCATCTTTGATTTTATCTACCTCCGTGTTCATTTGCTCCCTAATTTTATCTATCTCTGTCTCAACGGTTCCCATTCTTTCTTCTAGAAAATTAGCCACACCACACAATTCTTTTTAGGCCTTCTGTGTTTTCCAGGAACTTCTCTTCCAGGCTTCTTGAATTTTCTAGAAGCTTCTCTCCAGATTTCTAGAGTTTTCTTCCAGGCTTCTTGAATTTTCTTGAAGCTTCTCTTCCAGATTTCTAGAAAGCTTCTCTTCCAGATTTAAAGAATTTTCTTGAAGCTTCTCTTCCAGATTTCTAGAATTTTCTTCAAGCTTCTCTTCCAGATTTCTAGAATTTTCTTGAAGCTCCTCTTCCAGATTTCTAGAATTTTGTTGCAATTCTTCTTTCACGGAATTAGTAGTTTCTTCGAGTTTATCTCATTACCAAACTTAAATCACCTCCAGGAACTTAGAATAAAATGTTTCGGGGTCCTCACCTTCTTGTATAAGTCCTTCTGCAAGTCTTTCCTGGAGTACTTGCTTTTTACCTGTTGTTTCCAGTTCCCTTTCCTCCAATTCCTGTTTCAATTCCGCTACCTTCAAATCCGCAAGGCGCACTTTTCTTGAACACATTTTGTCTTTGACGAGGTATCAGTCTGTTTTACACGAAAAGTTTATCAGTTTGTTAAAAATTCACTTCGCGAATTGTTTTCCACGGGCCACCAGTCTATTGTCTGTTTCACGCGAAGAGTGTATCAGTTTATATTCCCACGCACAATTGTCCACTTCGCGAAAACCGGGCCACTGTCTATCAATTTATTTTTCTGACTATCCACTCCACGATCACTTGTTTATTTTCAAAATCTCACTTCCGACACCAATTGTAACGTAAATAAACTTAACTTGGTTTAACTAATTTATTTAACACTTAATCTACAACTTAATTTATATTACTACTCCACTGGTATAGCTCGATCGTATGGGCTCGTTCAGACTGTCCTACTCCACTTGAGGTTTGCCTATTTATCTCCGATACAGCATTCTCGATGTTTCGAATTCGGACGGTTGGCGACGGCATGTTCCAATTGTTTCCAATATTGACCGTTGTTTTCCGCGGAAGAGCGCACTGGATGGTTCTCGAATATCTCCGGGGATGATCTCATCGCTGTCGATGGCAACACGTGAGGCGACAGGTCCGGCCTAGGTTCGTTACATTATGTTGCCAACTTAAAAAAAACCTTCAAAAGTACGGCCTCTCCAATGGCAATTGTTTGACTTTGGTTGTATGGAAAATCGTCAATTTGATATACTTTTGGTAATGAAGCTGCTCTCATATATTTCTTATATCAAATGTGTCATTCATAGAGATTTTGTGTCTAAAAATGTAAAGAGTTGGTAGCACAAAATATATTTTGTGAACAAAAGATTGAATGAGAGAAAACTCAACACAAAACTGATAACAATGGAAGTCAAGCAACAAGAGGAAGAAGTAGCGTTCTTCTGCGTTAAGGTTTACTTGAGATTTGAGAAAATGTCACAAAATGTAATTTTTGAAGACCGAACTGATACAATTTTTTTTATGAGTGTTCTCTATTATATGAGTTCAGTTGCTGAACTATATTCAAATAAATTCTAAAAAACATCAATTAACAAACCTTTTCAACGAGAGAAATAACATGTCCGTTTGTAGTTGGATAATATATTAACGTTGAGAAATTGCACCTACTTTATAGCGATGTCAACTAATGATGCAAAATATGACTCTGATTGTTTTCAAAAAGATACAGACATTGGTACTTCAAATAACAAATAATTCAGGAATTGAATTTCTCTTTATACTCCGAGCAAGTGAAAATATATTTGTAAACATCGATTTATTTCGGGAGTACGTCACATGAGTGTTTCCTGCAAAATGTTTTTATCTCAAAATTTGTGGCGAATCTCTACTGCGCAATCTCGTGAGCTCACATGCGCAAAAGACATTGCGTGTCACATTTATAAACAGTATATTGCGGTACTTTTTAGACGTTAGGCACTGATTTTAAAACTTGAGATATCGAAAAAGTAAGATGTATCATAATATTTTCAAAATTATTTTTCATGCAATTTTATTCCAGTAATAAGGTGCCTCATATCTCATATCTCACAGGATGCTTAGTTTTGTATATGATCAAGTTTGCCGCGATAATCTTGGAAGCGTTCTTCGTTTATCAATTGTTTTTCATAACCGAATAGAATATTTTTAATGGTGTTAACTTCTTCGTGAAATTTTATAATTTTGCTAGTGGTATTTGATAAAATGGCGAAGGAGGCTAAACAACAAGTGGGGTTGGATTTGGTAAGATGAAATTTAACTTATAAGTACCCCATGCAATTGATTTCCTTCTAAAAATTTCAGAGCATCACAGGAGAGTTGGCTTCAAACGCTGTTAAATCGGTTAGGCTATCTAAACGATTCACTCAAATACTAGTGAGATGCTCAATATTCAATATAATCCATCGCAGACTTCCCCTTGATGAATCCGAATTGAAAACGAGAAAATATAAGAACATCCCCTTTGTTGTTTTAAAAAGTGTAAAGAATATCAAGGATCCCCTTTTAGTTCTGTTTTACTCTTGGCTGGATGGCATTAAAGACGCATTTGAGAAAAATTATGTAAGATCATTATCATATATTAAAATTTGGTAGATGTATATAGTTCGTCCACTCATGCTCCATGAAAATAGCTGAAAGACTTTTGTTAGAGCCCCTTTTTCGTTCTAGAACGTAATTTTCAAGCACCGTTTTCTCGCGCACAAATCACTCAAAATGCCTCCTTCTTTCAAACGGCATAAACTACGAACACTAATCACTCATTTGGCACAACATACAGCCGGTTCTATCGAAAAAATTCTTCAACAAGCAACAACCCGACCTCAATCTGAGCCAGATGTTAATTAGGATGTACGTGTTGAAGAAGGATTTTTTCGATAGAACCGGCTGTATTTTGTCCAAAATTTTGCCGAAAATGAGTGATTTATTGTTCGAAGTTTATGCAGTTGGAAAGAAAGAGGCATTTCGAGTGAATTTTGCGCGAGTAAACGGTGCTTAAAAATTATGTTCTAGAACAAAAAAGGGACTCCTCCGAAACGGTATGAGACCGCCTCGTTTTTCATCCGGATTCGTGTTCAGGAGGCATAAACACACAAGAAAAGTCTTTCTATTTTCAGAGAACATGAGTGGACTAACTATTTACCTAAAATTTGATTATTTATGCATAATTTATTTTCAGTTGAAAGAGATTTTCATTTTTATGAAAAGCACCTCGGGCGAAGTTATGGAGACTTACCAATTTAAATTGAAATACAATACTGACCCAGAAAAAGAACACCGAAGAACTTTGATCTATGTACAGGATGATACAATGGCTCTTCTACAAGTTATACGTGATTTAGAAAAAAATCCAAAACTTGACAGAGATAATGTAAAACTGGTGATAGAACTAACGTATTCGGATGGTTTGTAGAAGCCGCGTTTGTTACAACATTTTCGGGTAATTTGGTTTATTTTTTCAGTAACTCCTGCGGAGTATGAACCACCAGGGTTCGAATCGGCCAGAAAACCAAATTGTGCACATATTTCTGTATGTGAAAAATTATTGGGTACACTGAATACCGGATTTCATAAACTGACCTGCCGAGCACAAGGATTGATGGTGAGGATGTATCAAAAAATTGTTTCGATTAAAATAAAACGCCACTTCTCCGTGGACTGCCAAGATATCTAACACTTTGACAAAATAATTTAAAAAGAAATTGATACATGAAATTTACGTACTTGCTAGTCATGAATCAAATATTATTTAATTTTTGAATTGATGTGGCCGATACTTGATGAAAATCCATATTAAGGCAAACAAAAAAATATCAGCATATACAGCGACAAACATGTATTTTTTTCATTTCCCACTAGGAATACTCTGATTCAGAAACTTGAATCTCACAATATAAAATATATAAATCCTAGTTTTGATAAATGGGTCTCTCAAAAATCTGCAGAAAATGAAAAACTCAAATATCCATTTCTCAGAGCATTTCAAGCTTGATAAAAGTTGTGCTTATTTTTCCATGATATCAAGGTTTATAAATATGATCTTTGTTTGCTAGAAAAAACTAGTTTGTTGATTGATAAATCAATAAATTCTTTGGAATTGACTCATAAAAATTCATAAACATTATATAATACATTTCATATCGGTATCAACAGAAATTAATCCCATATTAGATTTGATACAGATAGATTACTAAATCCTCATCCTTCAAATGTAATGGGCAAAAAGACAAAACTTTCTAGGATGTCGACTTCAAAACCTTTCTTTTCTATATGTAATATTTCGAAATCGTTAACAAAACAATTTTTTTCACATTTTGGCAAATAATGTGTTATTTTACTAAATTCAAAATCGTCAATTAAGGGGGCACTTTACCACATAGAAATGTCACTTCACTATATATTAATGGCACTGTTATTAATACACAGTTTGACAGAAAATTGTTCATTTAAATATTGGAAACATTGTTATATACAGGGTGTTACCAAATAAGTGTGAAAGTTTTTAGGGGGTAAAGTAAAGTAAGTAAAGTAAAAATTTATTGATTTTCAAGGACCACAATAAAGTGATATAAAACACGTCATGGGTTACATACAGTTAGTTCACATTAAAATTGACAATTTAAAAAATAGTGTAAATTATGTAATAGAAAATATACATTATAGAATGAAAGTATCTATCTAGCTGGCATAAAATTCTTCGGTACTATAAAACATTTTTGACAACAGAAAAGTTTTAAGATGTTTTCTGAATTTGAAATCAGTAACTTCCTTTTTAATTGTCTCCGGGAGCTTATTGTAAATCCTTACACCATTGGAGATGGGTCCCCTGAGAGTTACATTCAAATTATTTCGAGGTGTTTTTAGATGGTGGTTAAATCTCGTTGAATAACTGTGATCATTGCTATGAGTGCTAATGCTTTTTTTATTTTTAAATATGTAACACGATATTTCTAGAATATACAGGCAAGAGAGAGGAAGTATTTTCAGTTTGGCAAATAATGGTCTACATGATTCTCTCTGACTTTTATTTAATAATGTTCTAAGGCATTTTTTCTGCAGTACAAATAATTTCTGAGCTGCTGATGCTGAACCCCATAATAAGATTCCATATGTGAGTCGCGAACAAAAGCTCTTAGGCCTTTCCTTGAAAAGTTACACGCTTCCAAAAAATTTTTTTTTCTTGAAATTGCACAATTTGTTTTTATTTCTTCCTGGTTATTACATTTTATGGCTATACCTCCAGTCTGACAGTTTTTACTTTGGATACTGTTGCCCCTAAAGTGCAGGGATTTACTGCCTCTTCTAACTTTTTCCTTATAAGAATGCTTGATTGCTCTGTATTTTTGGGCTTTATCAATATAACTTCTTCCTTTTTATCACTTTTGAGTACCTCATTATATCCCATTTTTGCTCCAGACATTGGATCTTTGACTATCATATCTTCGATATCTTTCTTCAAAAGTTTGATAATTTCATTTTTGACTTCAATAATTTGTTCCTTACATGTTACTAATACTTTATACAAATCAGAAGAATATCCTTTGATGCATTTGGGACAATAAAATTTTAGGGTTCTACCAGAGACTAACTGCAAAACTTTAACCTCTGATGCAGTCAATCCTCCACATCCCTTACAAATACAATTGTTGAACCCATCACAGCTGAAGACATCTTTAGTTTTGACATCCTTGCAAATAAAACAGGCCATTTTTGCCAATCAATGGTTGAACATCTTGCAATCATTGTATGAAATGAAATCTTTATTTGAAGTAAGAAGTCCTAATATAAAAAATTGATAGTAGAGAAATATACACAGTGCATGATAGTAAACACATAAATCAAGTTTACGAATATCTACACATACATACACATATATACATATATATATATATATATATACATATATACACATACACATATACACACATATATACATACACATACATAACACACATACAAACGTACGCACTCACACACATGCACACATATATATATTCAAACATATAGACATACAAAAGTTAAAATTATAGTAACAATAAAATTTAAAATAAAATAAAATAGAATAAGATAAAAAATATAATAATATAAAATAACCATCCCAAGAAAACAACAAGATTTACAGATGGGTATGGATACTGACTAGTTGTTAGTTGATATTATATTTACTGGTTTAATGAATGAATTAGCTTTCTCAGTTGGTTTTTGAAAATTTGAAAGGACACTATTTTTTACTTCAGTGGGTAGTTTGTTGAAGTCATCCAATCCTTTGATAAACAAAGATTTAGTACTACTTCCCAATCGTGTTTTAGGAATATAAAAGTTATTTGTGCTTCTGGTGTTATAATTATGTATCTTGTTGTTATAAGTTACGAAAGGGTCCAGATAATCAGGTAGTAGATTTTTAGTGAGTTTGAAAATAAAGACCATGGCCATGAAGTAGAGTCTTTTTTCAACACAGTTCCAATCTAGTATTTCCAACATAGATTTTATTGGTGTGTATCTATTGTAGATGAATGAGTCCTTCACTAAGGACGAATTTGGTCTTGGTAAATTGATACTGTTATGCTTGCGAATAGAGTAATGGGAAGGAGTAGTATTAAAATTATACAAATGTTTGTTAATTAAGCATACTGTTTCGAGGATGAAAATGGCGAAAATAGTATGTATTTTAAGGGATACAAATAATGGTTTACAGGGATCACATGCCTTTGCTGTAGATAAATATCTAATTGCCCGTTTTTCTTGTATCATGGTGCTTTGTAAGAGATTGATATTGCATACTCCCTAAAATGGAATTCCGTATCTTAGGTGGGACTCTATCAAGGCATAGTAACTTGATTTTGCTACTGAGAGTCCGAGCTCTTTTGTTACAAGTCTCACACCAATACATCCAGAGGCTAATTTCTTATTTAAATTGAAAACATGTTGTTCAAATTTCAATTCATTGTCGATGAATATTCCCAGAAATTTAGTGTTATCGCGGCTTTCGATAGAACCATTATCCAATTTAATATTGCTTAGTTCACACCTGCAAGATATAATGTTGGTTTTCGTTACATTCAAAATAAGACGATTAGAATTACACCATTGTTTTATTAATTTTAAGTCAGTAAGGATTTTTTCTTGCAGAGAGTTTCTGTCTTGCCATAAAATGGTAGTGTCATCGGCAAAAACTGTGAATTTTCCTGATATGTTTATGCTAAGCAGATCATTAATATATAACAAAAAAAGGATGGGGCCCAATATAGATCCTTGGGGTACACCACAAATAACAGGTGCACTATCTGACAGGGTAGTGGTTTTTACTATTCGGTAGCGATCGGTTAAATAAGACTTCATCCAGTCGTTAACTACACCTCTGAAGCGGTAGTGGTGGAGCTTAGCTAACAGTATCTCGTGATCAACACAGTCAAATGCCTTTGAGAAATCACAAAATACTGCCGCAACAGCTTCACCACTATTGACATTTTGTATACTCCCTGAAGGAAAGAGAAAATGGCATCACTGGTATTTTTTTTTTCTGAAAACCGTGCTGATTGGAGAAATTATGGAATATTTTTCAGAGAATTTTGTTATTCTATTTTTCACCAACTTTTCAATGATTTTAGCTAGAGTAGGTATGAGAGAAATGGTCGGAAGTTTGCTGGCTCGTCATAATTACCTCCTCTATGTATAGGTATGACAATTGATGTTTTTAGGAAATTAGGGAAAATCCCTCTGCGAAATGAATCATTAATCAGTGTGTAAAAAAGCTACTTATGAATATTTTTTTAATTTTGTTGTGATCTATTAAAGGGGGTGAAACATGCAACCCCTATCCCATTTTATACTAGAACTTTTTAACGAATCAAAATTTCTCCATTCAAAATATGTGTTGAAAAGAACGATTCATTGCAAAACTTTTTTAACTCTGTGTTGTGCCGTAAAAGCAATATAGTTTCATAATTAAAAAATAAAATACAACATTGTGCATGAACGGATTTTCTGTAAATGGAATCGAAAAAATCACGTTTTGTTTGCACAACTTTTGTAACTTCAATCGTAGTATTTTAAAATCGAAAAAATCTAGTAGGTGGCTGTCAAGTCGCTTTGATTTCTATGTGGTAGTTGAAAGTTCAATTGTGTCTTTTGAATCTTTAATATAAATAATCACACTAACGCTGAAATGGCCGATATGCATTTTATGTATGGTCGTGCCAAGGGAAATTCTTTGGAAGCTAGACAGCTCTATGATTAGATTAGATTAGATTTTTTATTGGTCAAATTATTACACCTTAATGCTATGACAAGTCAATAATAAAGCTACATATAATATAAATGTAAATTACAATTTGAATATTAAAATACCGAGAAACAGTAGTTAGTTAGTAAAATTTGTATATGATTCGAGCACAGAGTAAAGTAAATAAATATATAAATGTAAAAAACAGAAGTATATAGAGACAGTACATTGACAATGGTCACTCAGTAAAATTGTATATAATACGAGTACAAATTAAAATAAATAAATATATAAATGTAAATGTATTCACTCAGTAAAGCTGAAGTCAGACGCATCATAGTAAGCATTGTCTAAGAGGTGTTTTTTCAGTTTCCTTTTGAAATTAGCGAGGGTTGCATTTTTCATTGATTGGGGCAGTGAGTTGTACAATGGTATGTATGAGTTACATCTCCTTGTTATTTCTAATCTTTGTTTTGGTGCTCTAATATTATCCTTATTCCTAGTATTATACGAGTGGTTGGTTCCATTTGTAGTAAACTTTTGTAAATTTTCTTGAATGTGTATCAAATTGCAGTATATTACACATGATGGCAGAGTTAATATATTGAATTTAAAACCAATTTTCCTTTATAGATGTGCCCCAGTTTATCAGTCCATAAGTTAAGGAACTATGGAACATTGCATGATAAGCGGTATGGGCAGCTTCCCGACCGACTTTATTTTTTATCTGCCTGATTGCATAGACCTTGCCTGATAGATTTTTTGCTAGTTTGTCGATATGGGGTTTCCAAGTTAACTTTGAAACAATAGTTATACCAAGACATTTCACATTATCTGAGGGATTATTAGACAGAGAGATGTATCCTCATCACACAATTTTTGCACATCTTCACCAAGGTCTCTGTGAAAGAGGGACTTTTGACAACGATTTCGAAATATTACATTTACAGTGTCACCCTCAAAGTATGCACCATATGGGAAACTTATTTATTAAGGGTTTTTCGACAAAAAGTTATTCTTGGTAAAAGTTTGTGCATCCCCTAAAACCAAACATGCACCAACAAAATATAGTAAAACACACTAAGGCCTTAAAATTTTAAAAAACCCATATTTTGGAAAATCTCGGGAAATTATATTTAGAGAAGTTGTTCAGCATTAAAAAATACATCTAGATTTGAAGTCATGGCCATCTAAGTGAAGTTTTATTTTTTTTAAATGGGGACTACGAAAAAAATAATTTGCTAGAACGATAAATAGACAACATCCTGTATACGGCGGTTTAAAAAGCCTGTGATATTACAAATTACACAACTATTGTGTTAAAACCGGTAAATTTTTTTGAAGAGTAAAATAATTTTCAAAGTTTTTGGTGCAAAGTTATTTTTATTTTTTGTTAACACCGAAAATTGCTCAAAATTATACAGTATTGTAACAAGAACTTAATATTCAATAATATCAAATCACAAAACATCAAAATAAAATAAGTATTTCGGCAAAACTAATTACATTTATTTTGTGGAGTGTTTCTTATCCAAAATAATTGTTTTAAGTTGGATTTGAAAACAAACGAATGTTTGACATACTTGACATATTTGCTAAATATTTATTACGTAGTTATTGTTATTGCTTATTTTGTTAACGTTTGATAATAAGTACTATTGAAATAATATTGAGATATTTACAAAAGAAGAAAAAGTTGAGATTATATTTTGTTGTGTGGGGAAAATACTCCAAGCAGACAAGTTACAGACATTTTTAATGCCAGGCATCCTAATCGCAATGTAAATCACACTACAGTAACCCGTATTTTAAACAAATTTAAAAAAACAGGCAGTATTAATAACAATTTCAAAAAACATCACACAGCTGCAAAAGTATCTATTGAAGTGGAAGAGGAAGTGTATTTAAAAGTTATCGAAAATGGAAAGACATCAATTAAACAAATATCGACATCTCTTGATGTACCTTTTACTACTGTACACATTTTTTTTATGAAAAAATAAATTCAAAGTTTTTAAACCAAAATTTATAAATACTTTAAAAGAACTGGACTTTATTCCAAGATTTGAGTTTTCCTGATGAAGCAACATTTACAACTGATGGAACAGTAAGTTCACAGAACTGTAGATGGTGGGCTACACAAAACCCTCATTTCACCATAGAGTGCAAGTACCAATACTCATTTAAGGTAAATGTCTTATGTGGACTGTTGAAATACTGTGATTGATCCCTTCTTCATTGATGGAAACCTTAATGCCAACTGATATTTGCAATTTTTACAAGATTTATTACCAATTTTAAATCAAATGCCGCGTAGACAAAGAGATAGAATTTGGTATCAGTTAGATAGAGTTAGTGTAGCAATACGACAATTTTTAAATGAAACATTTAATGTAAAATGGATAGGACGTTACTCAGAGTATCCAATGCCATCGAGCTCACCAGATTTAACCCCAATGGATTTCTTCTTTTGGGGTTTATTGAAGAACGAAGTTTACAAACATCGTCCTTTAGGGATAGAGAACATTTAAAAACTGTGATTACTAATTGTGTGATGGCCATACAACCGGAGCACATTACGAATGCAGTCAACGATTGTGTAAGAAGAACCGAACTGTGCATGTTACGGGATGGACATCATACTGAGATGTAAAATACTTCTTTCGGAAACATGCTTTTGTTTTCAAAGCGAATATAAGAATTATTTAGTACAAGAAAATTGCCAGAAAATCAATGAGTTTGTGCCGAAATACTTATTTCATTTTGATGTTTTGTGATTTGATATTATTGAATATTAAGTTCTTGTTACAATATTGTATAATTTTGTGCAATTTTCGGTGTTAACAAAAAATAAAAATAACTTTGCACTAAAAACTAATTATTTTACTCTTCAAAAAAATTGACCATGGTTAACACAATAGTTATGTAATTTGTAATATTACAGGATTTTTAAATAAACCGTCGTATACAGCAATATTTTCTTTCCGTAGTCCCCATTTAAAAAAAATGGGTAAAAAAATAATGCTGGACAACTTTTCTAAATAACATTTCCCGAGGTTTTTCAAAATAAGTGCACTTTACTCTTGTCTAAAAATCAAATTTTTGAAGGCTTCTCATATATATTACGTGGGTTTGGCCATATTTTGTTGATGCATTTTTAGTTTTAGGGAATGCAAACGGTTACCAAGAACAACTTTTTGTCGAAAAAACCTTAATAAATAAGTTTTCCATATGATGCATTCTTTGAGGATCACACTGTAGAAAAGAAAGGTTTTAAACTGGACCTTGCAAAAAGTCATAATATTTGTTTGACCAGATCAACTTGAATAATTCTCCTTTGTTGAATTTGTTTTACCGAAGATTGGATTATCCTTAATATCCTTGACATTTTAAATTATATTTATATACCTACTTCTACCTGCCGAGATTATTCAACATGACACATCGTAATTGTTGAGTTAGTATATTATCTCCACCTGAAGAAGCTATTGTATAGCGATACACGTATCGTGGTTTTGTAAACCCAGTATAGTGAAAATAATTTAGTGAAATGAGAGTCTTTTGTTTGCTCAAATATTATTTATTTCCAGCAATAAGTGTACTTTGTCTGTTTCAGGATATTGAAAGAGGTCTAACGCCTTTGCCAACATCATTGCCTGAAGAAAACGAAAAGGAGAGCACCAGTTCACGTGCGAATGAGAGCACTTCAAAAAAACGAAAATTGGGTAAGTTGTTGATCTATCTTCATCAATAGGCAACAATTAATTGTTGGATGTGTTTTCTTTAATATTGTTAATATCACTTGAAAATCTCCATATTATATTCACTCAAGCAGTTGGTACTTCATGTAGTCTGAAAATGTTTGCTCAAATGTTATTCATGTATAGATTTATTTCATTTTACATTTCAAATTTTGTTATGCAACCAGTAATGCATGATATTCAGACCTTTTCAACTTTTACAAAACATTCCAGATATGTATCTGTGGAAGATAGATTATGTTTATTGACTAGAAAGTCGGGAAAAGCAATTGAGTGTCATTTTGGAATAGAAATAAAAGAGAAAGACTTTTTCTGAAGAGTTCTGAATATAAATTATCAAAATGTTTCAAAGTTTCTGTTATTACCATATACCGTGCTCGTCTAAAGTCCGTTCCGCCCCTACTAGTTTTTGAACCACCTGGTATATCGCAACTAAATTTGGAGGTTACTATCGCTTCGGACGTCCATCGTCTTAATGGATTTAAAAGGTTTTCACGACGTTTCGAATGCTTGTATCTGCAATCGTCTTCAGGTAAATTTGGAGGGTTTAAATAGGAGATAAAAACCTACTTTTTCATGAAAAAATCACAGCTAAAAGTTTTTAAATGGCGGCTGAGCGCCATCTTCAATAATTTTTTAAAATAGAACACTTCGTATATTATTCCATTTTCGAAATCTGCTCATAATTCTCAACAGCTTTCTCTAATACACTTTACTCCTAAATTCAATTGTTTTGGTTATTTCAAACCCAACCAAAAACACTAATGTTGCTTTCAATCAAGTTTGCATTGGAAAAAACCGTTGTCGCGGTAACATCTTGTTTACTGTCAAACTGATCTGCTAACTGTCAAATAGTCCGTTGAGCGCCTAAATCCTTTTATGAAAAGTGAGATCATGGCTCATAGTTTAGACGATAGATTTGAAGCAGTTTTGATATTTGGAGAAGCTGGAAGAAATTATCATCTAGCAGTCCGTATGTTTAATGATAGATTTCCCGAGAATCCTTTTTCCAGGTCTAATTTGCGCAAACTTTTAAATAAACTCCAAGCAACTGGTACGCTGAAAGATGCTCCGAGATCAGGAAGACCGCCTCTTTCAGAAGAAAAAAAGGTAGAAATTGTTGCTGAAATGGTAATCAATCTGACTCAGTCGACGTCTGCAGTTGCTGAATCCTGAGGAGTAACTTCAAAAAGTGTCCAAAGAGTCCTAAAAAAAGAAAAGTTTCATCCCTATAAAATGAAAATCCAGCATGTTCTCACGGAGGATGATCCAGACCGGAGGGTTGAATTTTGTGAGTGGTTAACAAGAACAATTGAAACGGGGCTTCCTAAAACGTGTATGTTTCGCAGACGAATGCACGTTTTTTCTTAATGGAAAAGTCAACAAACAGAATGTACAATACTGGAGCGCTACTAATCCGCATATTTTTAGAGAGGGACATACCCAGTTTCCTAAAAAGGTTAATGTTTGGGCGGGGATTTTGGGCAATCGCGTTGTGGAACCAATTTTCATCAGAGGCAATCTTACAGGAGTTTTTTACAGAAATCTTTTAGAAACTGAAATTGAACCTCAAACAAGACAAATTGTATTAAACAATCAGGAAGAGTTTGAAAATCGTGAAATCATATTACAGCAGGATGGGGCACCTCCCCATTTCGATCGCATGTCTAGAGAGTTCCTCGATACAAACTTTCCTGGGCGATGGATAGGTCGCAGGGGAAGTACAGAATGGCCACCAAGATCTCCGGATCTTACACCTCTAGATTTTTTCCTTTGGGGGTATCTGAAGTAAAAAATCTACGCCACTGAATGCCAAACAGTAGAAGAGTTGGAACGCAGAATAATAGATACATGTGAAGAAATAGATGAACAGACTTTCATCAACTTGAGAGAAGCTATTTATAATAGGGCACTGTATTGTCAAGATTTAGGAGGGGGCCACATTGAACACTTGATGAAATAATTGTTGGGGTTGAAGAAAACTGTTATTCAAAAATAAATTATAATTTTTTAGCTAACTAATTTGTTTTGATTGTGAATTTACAGAACACATTCGTATGCTTTGTTTTTATTTCTGTTACTTGCTTCCAATATTTTTCTCATTAGACTAGAGTTGACCATTCCTTTCACATGCCCAAGCAAGCGCTTCTTTATTATAATTTATTGGCACCACTTTTAAGTTTTGTTTTGTTCTCTATTTTTCTCAAAAATTTAACGTGTATTCCTTGGTCCATTTTTCAGATGAAGAAATCATCGAGGCAGAAGACATTGAGCCACCTAAACTTTCAAAAATGGACCCGCAAAAGTTCAACAATAGTAATATAACAATATCAGGTAGGTCCCATAATTTTTAGACGTTCATCAACATAAAATCTCCTCAGTATTTGTTGGATTTACATTAAAAAGTTATTGAAATTGTTTCAACTCTTGAAGCAGGAAATGAAACAAACAAAATGAAATTTCAGACCAACTTCACTTTCTAAGTCCATTTGCAAAGATTTGTGAAAAATATGTTTCAAATCTGGTTGTTTTGCAACGTGTTTTCTTCGGTGCGGACGTTACAAAGGTATTTGCCTCAGGAATATATTCCTGGACACCAACAGATGGAGATATGGACGGTATCCAGGGGTCAGTTATTTTATTGGTATAGGTACTGTAATTGAATAATTTGAAGGACGGCATATCTATCGTCTTATCTCGTGCTCATTGATAAGACGCCTGCAGCTGCGAATATGCCACTATGCCACAGTTGTAAGGGCATTTTAACGCGCACCTTCTTTGACTTTAATTGAGATGACTGAATCATGGTGCATTTGCTTTAAAACCGCAGGGGATTGAACCAGGCTCTTGGGGTTACAAAGCACAGGCTCTAACCAATGAGCTACTCAGACCTTTAATAAGAGTTCAGCCGATATTCTTTTTGTTGACCAAATATCTTGAATTATCCAATTTCCGGGCAACTTTACTTATTTTCCGTAAAAATCATCTTCGGGCTATTACGAACTTTAAAAAAAAAATTAGCCAAACTGGTCCAGCCGTTCTCACGTATTGCGCTTACAAAGACATTTTTATTATATAGATTATTGTACAAAGTGTGACAAGTAATGATGACATTTTCTTTTTTGGCAAACACTTTTTTTTTAATACAATATATTGAAATAATTTCAATCATAACTAGGGTAAAAATATGTATTATTTATATTCCAGATCAGAACAACTCTCTATTGAGCAATGACGACTCGGTGGATATTGTCCCCTCGGCTGGCTATATCCACTGCATATGTCAGTTGGTTATTCCAATGGAAATAGACGTAGAAATCATCCGTTGCGCGAAATGTGCCAGGCAATTCCATGCCGCGTGTTGTGGATATAAGAACAAGGGCCACGATAACTTCTTGTGCAGTGATTGTGGTACGATGGAGAGAAAACTGATCAATCTAAGCAGCAAGGATAGGATCATTTTTGTTAGAGTGAGGTTAGTATAGTCTACAGGCGGACATACAACTTTATTTTCGAAGTATATGGTTGTAACAGATAAATAATAAGAATAAGGTATTAAACATTTTATATTTGATCGTTTCTGTTCAGATTTCATAAGGGGAATTTTCAAGAGACATTTTTTTTATTTAGAAATACTACATAATACAATTCATCAACATTGAAAAAAGCTCAAGTTTTCGAAATTTATGAATAATTTCATCAATCATATTTGGAAAATTCAACTTTTTCGGAATATGGTGGTCAAATGAAATCCAACAAGATCTTTCAAACTGTTTCCACTAAGGATATTGTTCAAACTGATGTTTTGTTGCAATTGTGACTATTTTGAACATTTAATCTTTTCCGTTTCAGACTGATGTTATATTTTCTGGATAAAATTGGAGAATTGCCGGAGGAAATTATAAACTTGTTTGGTGAATCTCACCAACAAGATATTATTGAGAAACTCGAGCAGTACGAGCTTTATGATTTTAAAAACGAGTAAGTTTGTTTTTTAAAGAAATATGAAATACAGAATGTCACTGAAAAATAGTAATGAATATTTGATGTTCCTTGAGTTTCTTTATACTGTATAATCTTGAACAAAGTCGTTATCCAATTTTGGGCTGAAAGCTACACTGAAAATCAGTAAATGGAATAATATCGCACATTTTTTTTGGTGGAAAAAAATAGTCAAATTTGGCAGATTTTTACTTGAATGCATGTTGAGGTTCTGAATATACAAAAAATTAGAGGGTATTCAATTGAAAAACACGAGAAAAAAAAAGTTGGACTCTTCACATGGAAACAAAACCGATTTTAAAATATTCTACTGTAAAGCATCCTTTTTTCAGGAACTTGGATAGGAAGAATTTGGATGCGGTGATGTCTTTGTTCTTCAACACTGATGACTCCCAGTTTCTAAATTGAGTCATATATTGATTATTGTTAAATTATTGAATTGATGTTCTGTTTGTTGAAGAAAAATAAATATTTTGATAGTGCAATGTTTTCTAATTGAAGGACACGATCAGCAAGTATTCATATTGTTTACATCATGGATATTTGGGGAAAGAACAGATTATAGATGCTTTTTTCGGAAAGACCCACCATCTGTTCACAGTGTCAAAATATAAAATAATTAATAAAAACCTTTTCAATGACTAGCTTTTATTCAAATGCGCTAAAAAGTAAAAAATAATTGCTTTGGATGTGTGACTTCGGTTATTCCGTGAGTTATAGATTCCAAAGCTTGTCGCTTTTGTATTCTTTGCGGGACAAGATAATGTAATACCCCTTGACTGAAGCAACACACCAAAAAGTGAACGACTGTTTTATTTCGTCCGCTATTAAATTAGAAGGCAGGAATGCGAGATGAGTTCCTACAAGGAAATAAAAACCTCGTAAATTATTTGATGTGATAACACCAATTATGAAAATGTCTCACGAATATGTTACATTGACAGCGACGACCTAACTGTTAAAACAGACCGAACATAATTACGACAGGACATTTATTTTTATTACCATTGAGCTCCACGCCGCGATAGATAATTAACGATTCTCCGACAGTCGGGAGGATAATATTAACGCTCAAGGAATGCGATTGAAATAGACCGCGGAGTACCCTCAGACGGCTTATTTGAAAAGCTGCGATATATATATATATATATTGTTATGATAAGGTGATTGTGGTTTGTTTTATTTTATTATTTTCACTATCTGACATCACAACAAAAAAATTTGTTTTTACTATTTTCAAATCCTTTTAGCTAGTTGCCCTTTGAATTTAATTTAATATGTTCATAAATAAGTACCCATATAAATATTTCAAATATTTAATATTTTACCTTTTTCCCATTTAGATAGATAGATAGCTCTTTATTCCCAACAGGTGTACACCAATTACAGGAAATGCTTAGGAGGTAATATTTAAAATAACGAATTACAAAAAAGAGAAAAAATAAAAAAAATGTATATACACACATATACACACATATGCATATAGATACACACACACATACATACACATATATACGAATGCATGAACGTCCAAATGAATAAATTAAATAAATGTACATGCGTGTATGTAAATAAATGATTAATTAGCTATAGAATGAAGGAAAGCTACTGCTGAAGAAGTAACGAAAAAATACTCGACAATTCAATGAGAATAGGAAGCTCAAGATCTATTGGTAATACATTCCATAATATGTTTGAGAGTGCTCACATTGATGTCACATGAATCACAAATAAAATTATAATTAGAACACATTAATGACACGGGTGCCCTATGCATAACATTTGTTCGAATATTTTCACAGTAAAAGGTAGTCTCACTTCTAGAATTCAGCCGAGGAATATGGAAGTTGATTTTTTGTAAAAGTGAGGCCTACGAAATATTGTTGTGTAGTAATTTGTGAAGGAATGATATTGTCACAAAAAGACGACGGGTGTTTAAAGAAACTACGTCGAAGCGGTTCAAAAGAGATGAGTTATCGATCCCCCTTTGGGGATACGTCCCTGTTTGTTTAAATAGCAGGAATTTCAAGAACTTTCTTTGAACAGCTTCCACAGATTTAATTTCATTTGACTCTTTTACCTTACTTTCTTTACCTCAGCTAACTCAATCGGTACGCCTATGGAATCTCAGGAGTCAGTTCTACTGTGGAGCCCTCTGCTAGTGTTCTTGATGTCAGTTTCAGAAAAATGGCAAACTGTTTTGATCAATTTTTGAAAATAAGTCAGAAATTCATCAAAATAATAATTTCCTTTATTCAGGAAGCTTACTGTTACCTATTCTGCGATAATTAACTTAAATTAGTGTTTCATAGCAAAATATACATGAAAAGTGCAATTATGTGATAATAAAAAAGTGAAATGTAACCTATTTTTGTAGGTTATGTTGTTTCAGAGAAATAATTAGTCTATATACCAATTTATGAAAGTTTTTCATCGAAGGAGTTCTTAAAAGGTTTTTTATATAAATTGAGGTTTTTTATATAAATTGAGGTTTCAAGAGCATGTAATTGCATTAATAAAAAAACTTGCCTCTGGTTGTTATGTGATCAGAACTGTGGCAAGAGAACTTAACTTGGAGATAGCGAAAACGGCCTATTTTTCTTTAATAGAGTCTCATCTACGGTACGGAATAGCTTTTTGGGGATTTGCTAGTCAGCAGCTCTTCAATTCGGTCTTTATCCTTCAAAAAAGAGCTATTAGGTACATGTGCTATACTAAGTCAAGGGAACATTGCAAACCCCTATTTATGAAGCACAAAATTTTAACATTGACAAGCTTATTTATATTGGAGACTGTATGTCTTATCCATAAAGCCAACAGAAACCCAGTTATTCCTGAACATGGTTATAACACAAGACAAAATAGAAACATTCCAGTTCCAATCCCCAAGTCATCCCTGACAAAAAATTCAATTATTTATGAGGGCATAAAAATGTACAATAATTTACCTTCGCAAGCAAAATCTATTAAATCCTTACCGTCATTTCGGAAGGAAGTTAAATTCATGCTCCTTGAGAAGGCCTACTACAACATGCAGGAATATTATGAGGATCAATTGTTATGAGAAGACATGCTATCGGTTGTGTAACAGGCATTCTGTGATTTAGCAAATTTGCAACATTTTAATATCCCTGTAGTATTATCAACCTTAGCAGCATTTTATATCTACATTATTATTATATTATTTTATTAGTTATATGACTGTACTTTTTGTAATTCTTTTTTAATTATAGTTTATGTACTTTTTATTCTACCAGGCTTTGTCTATGAGATTATATATATCTTCGACAATAAAGTATACTTTGATTTGATTTGATTAATGCACTGACTTTTGTAACTTTTATGGTTCTAATGTACTGTGATTTCTTGAAATGCAAAAGTTCAGTGTTTTGGATCTCTCTCCTGTTCATGGAAACTGCAGTTCAAGTCTGCAGCCCCCTTGTTCGACTGTGAATTCGTCCTTGGACTGGTATATGTAAGGAATGAGAAGGTAAGATTTGTTATGTACCTGGTTTTTATCAGCTAATGTTCTTTCTGGTATTTTATTGTGGTGTAGTGGCAAATTATTCTGTTTGTAGCGATAATATGCTTGATTTTCCAATTTAAATTTTGTTGAGTTCTTTCTTCCAAACATATTTTTTCAATCTCCCTAGCTTGATGATTTTTCTCCCTTGATGCCACCTATCTTTTGTTTTTTTCACGAATTCTCGGTTTTCACGCACTTTCTGTTAGCACTTTTCATTATTTTCATTTATTTGACAGATTTTATTCACTAATAGTTTCTAAATACCTTACACACTATATATACATGATATACTAAAAATCATTTTTGACGTTTCCTGCTTTTCATATTTTCAATAATCATAATTTTGCATCAAGATCTTTCCTGGCATCTCATTGGCTATTGTGTTCAGATCTAATTTCATATACTTTAACATTTTGTTGTCTGCTTGTGCTCAAAAATATGGTAGTAAATTTTGATTTCTATAATTTTTATAAATTATGCCAATTTCTTGTAATGTTGAAAACATGTTTATTCAAAATATAGGTATCGACTAATATATAAGGTTTCAGAAAAACGGTACAATCCTCAGAAAAACTGTAAAATAACATGGCATAAATTACTAAATATGAACATTTGTTATTTATGTGCTTTTTCAGTTTATAATTTTCATTTTAACTCTTTGAACATTTAACACATACTTCTAAACATAACAATATATATATATATATATATATATATATATATATATATATATATATATATATATATATATATATATATATATATTATATATATATATATATATATATATATATATATACATATTGAACGTTTCAATATTCTAAATATTTATCTATGCTTCGTTTTCCGTGACACAATGGATTAAGAAATACATGAAGGTATGCTTCTTGGTGCCGTGGGACTAATGTTTGCAGTAGAATTGGAAAAGTGTTGACAAACTCTAATAACAATAATTTGGCGACCAAGACATTACAAAACAAGACCCATAAACCATAACAGAAAAGTAGAGACTGCCTACAATAACTTTTTAAAGATGAAGACTGCTGATCCATTCCAACAGCATTTTTTGCAGGCATACCAATGCTGGTATGAAAAGATTAAGATTATTGTTTTATAAGTATTTATATTATAACAATCAATAGTTAGACTGGGTGATCTATACATATATAATTAAAAATTTCCCAAACATTCATGTCTTGAAAAAAATATGACTTCAAAGGGTCCGTTACACCATTCAATTCACTCGAGATCGTCACCCTTAACATATCTAGTTTTTACAGTTCTGTGTGCCCTCTTTTAATTTACCATGGATTCTGACATTTGAATATTTTAGTTGTAACTAAGTTCGTTAATAAGCATGATACAATTTTGTATTTTATCGGATTTGGTAGACGAGTTAATTTGAAAGTTGTCTGCATAGAGATGAACTTGACAATGTGATAAGGATGTCGGATAATCGAATATAAAAATTGAGAACATAATATGGGTCCGAGAATACTCCCTTGTGGGACACCTGATTTGGTTTCTTTGGGGAACACGAGAGATCCTGATCGAGTTTAACTCTTTGAGCCCGACCTATAAGATAAGCTAGTCATCCATTTTAAATTATGAAGTAGATCTTTTCACAAGCTAAATTATAAATCATTTCAAAAATAGGATCCCATCATCACCATCTAATATTTATGTATGGAGGTAGAGGTGTAAGGAAGACGTATGGTTGTTTAACTCAAAAAATTGCCACCAAAAAGCATTAAATAACGCGACAGAAAGTAACCAGAATGGCGCTCGTGTACTAGAGTGTGTGGCAGCGCCGGAATGAATGGCCCAGTGAGATTGTGGGAAATCCATGGGAATGATCCCGGCTCATTGATGGACCTAATTTTTCAAAATCTCACTTAGACAGATGGGCCAGTCCGGCACTAAGTGTGTGGTATGAATTTCTTTGTTTATCTATTTAAAAACGGTATTTTGGTACAGTAACGCCATCTTAATCTACTACGATTTTAGGGACACTTTTTGTAACTGAGATAGTTCTCCTTACCTCTAACCCCCATATATTTATGCTTTGATGGCATATATTTATTAACTACGAATATTGATAACTGGCCATAAGAGCAATACTACGAAAGTGAAGTCGGGTTGGGGTTATATCTAACATAACCTCTAAGAGTTCCTCTCGCTTCGTTTCTTGGCTCGTCTTCCTTACGGTGACATATACCAGCTCCCCCCTATCACGTAACCTCTGTTTCGTACACGGCTTCGTCGGGCGGATGCATAAGCCTCGCTCTAAACGATACTGCATCCGTTATAATTCTTCAATTATCTATCCATCGTTGAATTTATGTAATACTCCGAAGAATCCGCCCTCATCCGGTCTGGTTACCGGCGTAGAGAACAAGGGAGTTTATTTTTTAAATTATGTACTCCCCCCTATTTCGAAGAATCTGGATTGGCTGGCGAATAAAAGATCCTAATCAGCAATAATTAGCATTATGTTAAACATACCTTTTCTGAATACTTCAGTGCATCGCCGATAGGGGTCGCATCAGGATGATTAATTCTATTGGCAACATTGTTATGAACACTTGTCGACGTCAGATCTGATTCGATTGTAGGTTAAAGATAAACAATAAACAACGTATTATTGTTGAAATGTTACCCGGAATTGGACTCTTTGGAACAGGAGCAGTTGTGAAAGTATTAGTACCAATTTTACGTGAAAATGGCTTCAAGATCGAAGCTATATGGAGTCAAACCAAACAAGATGCCCAAGAAGCTGCCAAAGACCTCAAAATCCCCTTTTTCACAGATACCATAGACGAAGTCCTCCTACGAAAGGACGTAGATCTGATATTCGTCCTGTGCCCCCCTAACTTACACGCGCAAATATCCGTCAAAGCCTTAGGCATCGGAAAGCACATCGTTTGCGACAAACCGGCGGGCTTGAGCCAAGCGGATGCCTTGAAAATGGTCGGCGCAGGGCAGTACTACCCTTCGCTCATATCTCTCATTAACCACTCCTTCAGATTTTTACCCGCTTTCACGCACATGAAGAAAGCTCTCAAAGAGAATTATCTCCAATCCCCTATAACTCTTATCGACATTCGCATCCAAAGTGGAAGCCTATTCAACGATTCCGATACTTACGATTGGAAGTGCGACGACACCATGGGAGGAGGAACGTTGAATTTGATAGGTAGCCATGTAGTAGACTTAATAACGTTTCTAACTGGTCAGAAAGCTGCGAAGGTCCACGGGGTTGTTCGAACGTTTACCAAAAACACAGAGACTATAAACGGAATAAGGAATATATCAGCACCTGATTTCTGTACGTTCCAAATGGAGCTGCAGAATGGTATTTTGGTGACGGCCACTCTGAATAGCCACACTGTGGGTACAACTTTCAATCAAGATGTCATGATTTGTAGCAGTACAGGGCATTTAGTGGTACGCGGGGGGGATTTATTCGGCAGGAAAAACAAAGGCAACGAAGAAGTGATTTATCTCGATGTGGAGGATTTACAGTGCCCCGTTCCGAACTCCATTCTCCCGAAAACATTCATCAAGGGCTTGTGTAAGATGGTGTCTGCATTGCGTGAAGCTTTTTTGCCGAATAACGAGAAGGAGGGGTGGATAAAGGAGCCTGTTCAGTCTGCGGCGACCTTCGAAGATGGGTTGTATGTTCAAGCCGTGTTGAGTGCTATAAGACAGTCGTCGCAGACCAGGCAGTGGGTAAAAGTGAAGGTACTCACAGAACAGCCCGATAAAAACGAATTGCTTAGTGCTGTTGTGAGAAGGACTGCCATTACGATTTCATAGGTATATGGTATTTATTTTGGGAATATAATATTTTTTAATTGTGTATTATGTTAATCAATGGTTATACTTTTTGTGGCTTGTTTATAAAAAATTTAATATAGTGTTATTACAAAATAGAGAGATTTGTTAGTGTGTCTACAATAACTCTTTAGTTTTTTTTACTGTTATTTGAACACTGTTTTTAATTAATTTTGCAAGGCCATGATGAGTAAGGTATAGTTTATTCATTTAATTAGATTTTGGGAATATGAAATATTTCCAAAATCTAATGTCCAGCGTGGCTTTAGCCGGGGAAGTAGTTGTTTTCTGTTTGACATTCACAAAAAATAACTTCATTTATCGTGGATTTTTCAATTCACAGAAAAATCTTTCTATTCAATTGAGAATGTTTCTCTTTTCAACATGACAGAGTGGTTCTGCTATGTAGTCGAAAGAAAGTTTTATTATATCATTTTTTTATTTGTCTGGTCCGAGTGCTTTATTATTTTTTAAAGTGAGGCAAAATGATCTCAATTTACAAATATCTATTGATTTGAAAAAAAGAGACTTATTTAAAGGTTCAAAATTATTATTATTGTGTGGGATTTTTAGTTTTTCTCTTTGCAATCCATGAAATGTTTTTATTGTTCATGGCATTCCTATATTGTGAACAGTGAAAAACCTTCAAATGTTCTCTCTATATGTTATAACTCTCAAGATATCAAAGAATTACCCACTAAATGGACACACACTATTCATGTTTGTTTTTTTTGGTAATTGTTTTTTCAAATAATAATCTTTACAAAACTTCACAATAAAAAAATAATAGTTTAAAACTAAAAAACACGCTTTTATAGAAAACCAGACTAAAACAATAGAAAATAAGAAAAAAATGTATTTAAAAAAAAAAAGCGTGGGGTGCATGGTATCGCCTCTGCCAACAATTACCTGTGATCTGAGACATTTCTTACTTTACTGCCCTAGGTGTGTAATGTACTATATAATTATTGATACCATGCTCCCCACGCTTTTTTTTAAATAAAATATTTTTTTTTCTTATTTTCTATTTTTTAGTCTGGTTTTATAAAAGCGTGTTTTTTAGAGTATTATTTATTTTCAACTTTTTAGTTTAGTTTTCTATTAACGCGTGTTTTTAGTTTTTCACACTATTATTATTATTAAATTTTTTTAACTATTATTTACCAATATTGACTTAATTACCCCTCTTCTCACAATCATCATCAATTATTGCTTCAGTTCTGGTGTTTTTCCGGACTCTTTCAAAATTTCTAAAGTTCTACCTTTACTAAAAAAAGGAAATGCTGACTGTTTAGAAAATTTTCGACCAATTTCCATAATACCTATGCCCTCCAAAGTAATTGAAATAATCCTAAAACATCGGCTATACAAATACTTCGAAAACAATTCACTATTCAACAATGCACAATTTAGGTTCCGCAGTGGCAGCTCAACAACGAAAGCGCTGTTGCAAGTTATTACGGACGCAGTTGAAGGTCTTGAGGAGGGTAAGCATACTTGTCTCACGTTGTGCGATCTAACCAAGGCGTTTGACTGTGTATCCCATGAGATACTGATTAACAAACTCAATCACTATGGTATAAGAGGTATTCCACTGAAACTGTTCGAGTCATACCTATCTCAAAGAAAACAAGTTGTTTCCATCGACGGTATTACATCTGACCCAGGTCTTATTGAAAACGGTGTCCCTCAAGGGTCTGTTTTGGGTCCACTGCTATTTATTATCTACATCAACGATTTTCATCACTTTCTATTGCCTAATAGATCTGTCTTATTCGCTGACGACACAACAATATTAAACTCTCTTAAAATTGCTTATTTTTCATTGTTTCATTCGCATATATGCTACTCGATAATTTTATGGGGGGCATCGTCACATTCTACTAAAGTTTTCATCCTACAAAAAAAAAGCCATAAGGATTTTAACAGGTGCTGATAGGCGTGATTCGTGCCGACCTCTTTTCACAAAATTAGAAATTATGACTATTCCATCGGTTTACATTTATTACTCTGTACTGGAAATCCACAACAAGAAAGATTCATTAATCAAAAATTCAGACCACCATAATTACCCAACAAGATCTGGAAATCTACTTAGATGTCAACGATTTAGGTTGAATAAATCTAGGGAGAATTCGCTGGACCTTGACCTTTATAATAAACTTCCAGAATACTTTAAAGATCTTCCCCAGAATCTTTTCAAGATTAGAATGAAATATTTTCTTAAAACTCATTGTTTTTATTCCATTTCAGAGTTTCGCAATTTCAAATTCCCCATAACTCTGAATTTGTTGAATGAAGCGAACTGATCTCACTTACTTCTATACGAGTACAAGTTCATGTGATTATTCCTGCTAACACATCTTAGATTTTGGTATATGTATTAGCTGGACTTCTGTTCCTATTTTATTAATGTGACTTTTGTTCAACTTATTTTCACTTTTAATGTGTTTTACAGATATATATATATATATATATATATATATATATATATATATATATATATATATATATATATATTATATATACATTTTCTTTTATATTTTTGACTTGCTAAAATTGTGCAGAAATGTATAGAAATTAGTTAAATAAATACTACTACTACTACTACTATTGAATAGAATCGGACCATAATCACAAAACTCGCGGCCATTTTGGGCCGCCATCTTGAACCCTTCAATTTTGACAAAATAATCATAACCTCCGACCCCAAAAACCCCCACATACCAATTTTGAATAGAATCAGACCATAATCACAAAACTCGGCCGCCATCTTGAATTTTTCAATTTTTACAGAAGAATCATAATATTCGACCCCAAAAACCCCCACATACCAATTTTGAATAGAATCAGACCATAATCACAAAACTCGGCCGCCATTTTAAAGCCGCCATCTTGAATATTTCAATTTTGAAAAAAGAATCATAATCTCCGACCACGAAAACCCTCAGATACCAATTTTGAAGCGAATCGGACCATAATCACAAACTCGTCCGCCATATTGGAGCCGCCATTTTGTTTTTTTTTTCACACAAAAATTTCTTAATTTCAAATCATTCGGACGTCTGGAAGTGGGTCAAAATCGCACCCAAAGGAGTTACAAACAAACAAACATACAAGTGAAGCTAATATAAAGCGTGTAAAAAAGAACATATTTTCTATTATATTTTTAAGAAACAAAGATCTCCAGTTGTTGATTGTAATCAAGTTGTCAATTTTATCTGAGCTATTTTTTTTCAGAGAGTTACTTTACTATTTTCTTCCTCTAGTGCGAGTCTGTCATTCTGTTGTTGTGCAAAATCTTTTTTCTCCATCTTCGAAATACCAGTTTTTTCCAATCTACCCTTTTCTACACCAAACACTTTTATTAGAGAAGTTAGCATGAAATGTATTGAAAAAATTGCCACTTGGTCGTCCTATGTCTATAAAATATGTCACTTCTAGGTGATTTTGCGATTTTTGCTAATAACTCTCAAAATACCCATTTTTCAGGAAAAGTGCAGGAGTACTCTTTTGTAGAAGTCAAAAGTTATGCTAAAAAAATTGTCTATACAATAATGTGTTGATCATATCTATTTATCATTTTTGAAAACATTAAGCATATTAGTGGTGTTCCAAGCCTTGAATTCTCCAAATTATGTGAATAGAAAAAGACGACACAAATAAATAAATTTACTAAAACCCAATACTTATACATGTATAAAACGATTTCTCTACCTTCTTGATAGCATTTATCACAATTGAACATTTCTCCCACTTCTCTCCTTAGATTCGTTCAACATTTTATAGGCGGGTAAGTAGGAATCTGCTCCAAGCTCGACATTATAGTAAGATAAACTGGGATTCCTGATTGTGTTCGAGGAGTTTCCCAGAGAGGTGTAACCCATATCATAAAGCTTGCAATACGGCACTTTGTAGTACAACAGATAGTCCCAAATGTCGGAGTAATGCCATTCCAATAGTGGGCTCACTCTCATTATTTGGGGCCACCCAGGATCTGTCATCTAGAAAGAAAATACAATTATATCGACAAGAAAAAATGGTGTATTATGAATATAAACTAAAAACAACAGAGGACCTAGAACACTACCTTGTAATATTCAATTTTAATTGCTTTTTAAAAGGCGTATAATTTTTCAATTCTTCAATGTCTATATACAGTGTCACACATAAAGTTCGCAACATATGGAAGTTTTTTTTATTAATAGATATAATGAAAATTTTACTTCGCAGTTAGTTTGTGCTTGAAAAATGAGCAAAAAGCAGCCTCTTTCCTTTAGTCATGTGCTACTCTAAACCTGTCAAATTTTTTTTTTTTCGAAAATCCTCAAAAAATCATTTGTTTTTTGAAAATTTCGAAAAATGCCAAAGAAAAAAGTTGCTCAGTTTCCAATTTTATACCTTTGCTTCAAATTTGGACTCTCTACTGTCACTTGATTCAAATGATTCAAATTTCATAATTTTGATGAATACGAGACTTCAATGTCATATCTTGCCCAAAATACCTAAATTGGCCTGTTACCAGAAAAAAAAATGCACCTCCAGAAATTCGTCTTTGTTGTTGCAAAGTTCATCTAGTTTTTTCATTTCATTGTGAAACTGACTCGGATTTTCAATGTATGGACGTTAATATGTCAGTAATCGAATAAACGAATTTCTCTTAATTCTTAAAAAAGAAATACGAGTGTAATAAGAATGGAGAGAAATGCATTTATTCGATTACTGACATATTATCGTCCATACATTGAAATCAGTTTCACAATGAAATGAAAAAACTAGATGAACTTTGCAACAACAAAGACGAATTTCTGGAGGTAATTTTTTTTCTGGTAACAGGCCAATGTGGGCGTTATCAAATCAAATCATTTATTGGTGTTTCCAATTTACACTTACATGCTTACACAAGTCAATAAAAAGAATATATACATGTATTGATTTGTTGAAAATATAAACAGGATGTTCATAAAATCAGATGGGGAATCATCTGCGACTTAAAGATAAACCTTAGTCACTATCTTCCATCGTCAAGATAACCTCTTGTGGGGTATTCATGTTGAAAAAGGAAACATTCTCAATTGAATATTGATAGAAAGATTTTTCGTGAATTGAAAATCGCCATTAAATGGAGTTATTTGTGAACTAACAGAAAACTAACATTCCGGCTAAAGCAGTGGAATTGAACATTGATAGATATTTGAAAAGACCTACTCCAAAGAAATCTGAAATTGAAAATTTGCATTTTCATTCAGATATTATTTGATTTTCTATTCAGTCTTATTAAGAACTTAGATGAATGAGAAGAAGATGTTTCAAAGGAATATCACGAAATCTCGAACTATTAGAGAGACGATTCATAGTCTTCAATATTTATGACGAAATCTATTTCGCTTCACGATCATCAGGAAGACCGGAAGAAATGGGAAACACATTTTCAAGAAGCAATCTCACTTTGCAAAGATGGAAAAAGTTAGAATCTTGAAAATGTGTTTCCCATTTCTTCCGGTCTTCCTGATGATCGTGGAAGCGTGAAATAGATTTTCGTCAACAAAAATGTATTGAAGACCTAGTGAATGCGATGTCTCCTAGCGTCAATGTTACTGAATGATTTATGGTGAGTATTCTCTTTTGGAAAACATTCTTCTTGCCTCATTCATCTTTATGAGTTCTTAATTAAGACTGAAATAGAAAATCAAATAATTATCTGAATGAAAATGCAAATTTTCAATTTCAGATTTTTCTTTTGAGTTAGGGTCTTTTCAGAATATCTATCAGATGTAGTTCAATGTCCAGCGTGGCTTTAGCCGGGGAAGTAGTTGTTTTCTGTTAGACATTCACAAAAAATAACTCCATTTTAATCGTGGATTTTTCAATTCACAGAAAAATCTTTCTATCAATATTCAATTGAGAATGTTTCCTTTTTCAATATACATGTAGTTATGATACAACGCACATGATACACACACATACATATAATGGTTTAGATAAAATTTGCAAACAGTGATAATCTTGGTGATTACCCATTCTTAATTAAGTTTAAAATCTTTGACATCACAAGAATACTCTAGAAACTCTTTTACAGAATAAAAACACTTCCTAATTAAAAACTTCTTCATCACACGTTTGAATACAATGACCTCCAGGTTTCTGACCTTTTCAGGTAACTTATTGAAAAAATGAACTCCATAAAACTCTGGCCCATTCTGGCAACGCTTAAGTCGGTAGCAGTTTGTTACTAAGTCATTATTTTTACGCGTGTCATAATTATTAAACTCATTGTGTGATTTGTACTCACAGTAGTTACTTTTAATATGGATTAGATTTTGTAGAATATAAATTGATGGAAATGTTAATATGTTTTTCTCGATGAAGACCTCTTTACAGTCAGCAGTGTATTCCAGATTTGAGACGATTCGAATAGCTTTGCGTTGCAGGCGAAATACCCTTTCTGTGCCAGCCGCGTGTCCCTACGCTAATATTGCTAGGATAAATGCGGGTGACACAGAGCAAAGTATGCCTGTCTCAAAACACTAATAGATACATTCTGCGAAAGATTTCTAAGGAAAAATATAGTCTTTAATTTATTGCATACATGATCTGTATGATGATCCCTGGTTAGTTTTGAATCGATTTTTACTCCCAAGAAAGTTGCAGCATCCAAAGACCCACAATTTTCTGGAGTTTGTTCAAGTGTAAATAGCATATGCTGGTTTTTTGTTTCATTTAAATATAAACGGTTGGTTGAGAACCATAGTTTGGCTCTCGACAGTGTCTCAGACGACTCCTCTAGTACTTCTGCGAGTTTATCACCTCTGATAGAGAATGCAGTATCATCTGCAAAAAGGGCGTATCGTTCAGAGATTGCCACATGTGGCAGATCATTTATATATATTAAAAATAGTAGGGGTCCCAGAACCGAGCCTTGTGGGACACCCACTTCTACAGCTCTCCTTGCAGATGACACTGGGCAAGATATGACATTGAAGTCTCGTATTCATCAAAATTATGAAATATAAATCATGTTTCGTTCGAATCGGTAGAGCGAAAAATTCGAAACATTAAAAAAATTGGAAAAAAGTCGAAGTGGCAGTAGAGAGACCAAATTTGGAGCAAAGGTATAAAATTGAAAACTGAGCAACTTTTTTTTTGGCATTTTTCGAAATTTCCAAAAAAACCTGATTTTCTGAGGATTTTTGAGTAGCACATGACTACAGGAAAGAGGCTTTTTTTCACTCAATTTTCAAGCACAAACTAACTGCGAAGTCAAATTTTCATTATATCTTTTAATAAAAAAACTTCCATATGTTGCGAACTTTATGTGTGACACTATATAATATATATATATATATATATATATATATATATATATATAACCAATATATAAAACTAAAGTTTGGCAAAAATTTAGAAAGCCAGAATTGAATCAGTTCAACTTTTTATCCAATAGTTTGGATTTCAGTAAAATGTTTTAAGCAAAATGTGATTTGTCATCTCACAAATTACTTTTATAACCCATTGTTATAATTGTGATAATACCCCGAATATTAGTTTAATTCTTCTGACCCAAGAATTTGATTCAGTATGTCATGAACTGCTCATTGGTTAGCGAGGGGTGGCACACAAGTTGATAAAAAGTCATCTTTCCAGATTTCCAGTGGTATACAACATGTAAAAATTAACAAAACTTTTAGTAATTTATTTGTTATGGAGTACCTCAGGGTAGTGTTTAAGATCCTTTATTATTCAATATTTATCTTAATCTTATTACTTTAAACAAGCAATTCTTGTGTATAATATATATATATATATATATATATATATATATATATATATATATATATATATTATATATATATATATATATATATATATATATATATATATGTATGTAACACATCTCCAGTGAGTTTCTGCATTAAATCAGGTAATCTCACTGTGAACCAACTCCAAATTATAGGGTGTTAGCGAAGTGGGTCAAATATCCATGCGAAAACAACTACTTCCCTGGCTAATAACTCGACGGACGTTGGATGACATCTCAAGAATAATTTTGCAAAGCCTCTCTATTGAGAGGTTATTTTGCAAATGCTTGCTCTGAAGCAGATACATTTCAACCAATGCAATTCGGGTTGACCACCTGTATAACGGTTTCGGGGTTCTTGCCCCTCAAAAGTAGTTGTTTTCTCACTAACCCCCTATAATTTGGGGTGGGTTCACAGTAAGATTCCCTGATTTAACCAGGACATCTCTGGGCACATGCAGAAACTTGCTGGAGTGTCTATATGGGTATGCTTGCGCTTGATCTGAGGTGGCGCTACCAGTCGGACTTCTCCGCCTGATAAATATCGCCTCAGACATGGCAGTGAAGTAGATATATTTGGATCAATCAATTCGGGCTTGCTGTACTGATGAGGGGCCTGTTGTTTGTGTCTGAATCGACGGGAAATCCCAAGTGACCGACCGCCGACGTCACAGAAAGGTTGAGATCCTTCGAGAAACGTTCAGTGATTTCTCTAGCATTTTCTACACAAGACTGATAACTCTATAATGCAACGTTGGGAGCGAAAAAGACAGTATAGTTCAGGTATTCATTGGGAAAAAAGCTATTCAGATACAGTATCGCATACAATGTTTTATTAGTGAACTGTGATCGATTTATTTAATTGCCAAAGTGAATTCTCGGTTTTTGTGTAAACGGGCGATAAATAATTCCTTATTTTAATATTCACGAACCCCAGAATCGTAATCATATCTTGCAATAGTCTCTCAGAATCTTGATATTTTTCATATGAATTCAGTGGTCAATGCTATGTTTATGATTTTTGAAATTTTTATATATTTTATGAAACCTTCATGTAGTTCAATGTTATGTATTTAAGTGATTAGGTATATATTCCTGTGAAATGTTTGTTATTTCTTTTTTGTGAATTGGGTTATCCCGTGATTATACAAATAAATATATATGAGTCTTACTTGGAATACGCTGAGCTCTGCCGAATAGGGATCAGTTTTCCTCGTTCCCATAAAGCATGCTCTGAGATTCGGCTTCCGGTTCAACACTTGTTCGAGGGCCTCCTTCATCCCCAACGTGATACTGGTGAGATCCAGGTTATAGAAGATCTGGCACTGAGATATGAACTTGTCCTGGTCCGAAAATGCTTCTTTGCTTCTGACGTACAAACAGAATAAGGGCTTTTTGTAGTCGGGGTATTTTATTTTCAAAACGATGTAAGCTAGATGTAACAGTACAGTACAATCTTTGCCGCCATTGAAGCTTAGGAAGGTGTTTTCGGGGCCGTACGTTTCGAAGCATTTTTCTATGTTCTGCAATAAAAATATTATGGTATAGGTTGGGACAATGAAAAATCATCTAAGGAAACTAAAAGGTTTTGATTTTGTGCAGGAAATATTCCTGAAAGTGACCGGCGTGAAGTTAGCATCCATTTTTTAGTAGTAATCTCCATTTCCGCAACCGAAATACCAGTGGCGTCGGCAAAATGTTTTTTCATTAGTTACAATTATAATTGGATTTTTCAGAGTGCAGTTCGAAGTTATTAATTCAGGATGAACATTATTCTCGATGAATGTCGTATTCTGAGTTTGAGAAGTTGGGGGTAAAGGATGGAAATGATCTCTCGATACATTAAATCAACTGTGTTACTCCAGAAAATTTTTGCAAAATTGAAATTGATTTGATACGCCAAAACTACAATATCTCTTGATTAAGGCTTTTAGTTTTCCAGGGTGCTGTTATGGAAGATACGACAGGACGAATAGGATAATTTTGTTTGTAAATAGTTTAAATTAGTGAGTTCATGATAGTGCTTAAGTATAACTTTTCTTTTTCATCAAGAACACACTCAATTGATTTCAGTGTTTCTCTATTTTTTTCTTTCTAGTTGGTAAAATAGATAACAGGAGCTATGACACTCTATTGGCCACTGATAAGATAAAGAAACATTTGAAATAATTCATCGTAAATATGATATTTCATTATATAATTCATGGCAAAGCCATAATCTAGAATAAACAGGTATGTTAATGATTTTAAAGTTTTAAAACAATAAGCAGTTTTTTATCAGCACTCGACAATTCTACCTGATATCTCAACAGCGATAAAAAAAAAAAATGTGTACCTATAAACTTTATGGGGCTTCATGAATGAATAAATAAATTTAAATATCCAAAAACATTTCATATTATTTTTTTTAAAAACAAAATGTAGCAAAAAAGCATTTTTAAACAATATCAAGATAATAACTGAAGTGTGGAAAACAAGATAAAGTTTGAAATAAAAAAAAAAATTTATGTTGTGTGAATACAGATGAAGTTTATACCCCAAACCGAGTTTTTGCCTTTTGTTCAAATAATCTAATATTTTTTTTTTTAGAGCAGTCAGAGTTTCCGAATGTTTGGGAGCACATGATCTGAGTAAATTTCTAAATCTCACTTTAGAAATATTTTAACAATTCATATCATTCACCATTCTCGAAGGATTTTTCATATGACACTTTATTCTTGGCAACAATAAATACAAGAGTAGTACAAAATGTAGATTATTTGTTCTAAGAAGGGCAAATTACTGAATTTGCCGGATACGTTACTACTTTTTTGGTATTCTGGATGAAAACAAACCAATAAAATTTCGAATTTACTTATGGTCACCTACGGAGCGGTTGTCTGGTGAAGCAAAGGGGCACAAAAGAGTGCACAAGAAAAGCTCAACAAAATCCAGTCCTCCTCAACTTTCTTCCTTTGCACATTTTCTTAGAGAAGGAGGAAAGAGTGAGTGTATACAGAAACTTGTCGAAGTCAATGAGTAATAGGTAGGAAGTTGTCGCAAGATCGAGAATGACATAAAAACCCATCCGATTCTACCAATGCCATCAGACACAATGATCCCCCTATAAAACTTTGATAGATAGATAGATACTCGCGCTCCTATTCATTAAAAAAAAATGTAAATTTATTAAATTGAAAAATTTTCAAACTGAATCTTTTTCGCTCTGGGCTAGCTCAACCCAAAACTACAAGGCGTGGAGAGTTCCAAATTTGCGATTGTACGAGAATGCGGCTGATCATGAAGTAAAATGAACAAATTTACAAATTTACTGAGTTTTCAATATATTTCAACATACATGGAAACCAGACTGAATAAAAGTGCAATGAAAATTGAAAGTTAATTTATTTCTGAGTAATTTTCAATCTCTGAAAGTTTTATTTCTATTCAACTATTGTGATCTCTATGATTCACTTTTTCTAAGAGTGAAATTTTTCTTGCTTTTATTTGAAAAGATCTTTGTGTTCTTACACTGCAGTGCGTAGACCACCCTACTAGCTGATTCTAGAATTGTTCGACGCGTCTTGATTCTCAAAAAGCGCGGTCCTCACCAAGGGCACGCCGATGGCTAATGCCGGCCTCGAGATGGGTCACTAGGAGACCTAAAATCCCTACTAAACCTGGTTGCTGAAGTATTTTCAAAGTCTTTTGATTATTTACCTAGCAGTCCCTATGACCGAGTACTTTTACGCGTGTCTGTGTACACGGACAACAGAAGCTACGTTTTTGGCAAGGTCGCCACCCCCAGAATTAATACTCTCCTCAACGTAGAAGCTCGCCAGGAGTTAGGTAGACCGTGGAGGACCATGCACTTATCTATGGTTTCCCGAAGTAGTGCGTGCAATCCAACCACCGAGCACAATCCTGCCGGCCCAGCCTCAGGCACGGTGATGTCCTAAATACTTGATACAGGCATGTGCGAATACAAGGAATAACTGGAACACTGTTTCAGGAACTCGATGCGAAGCGAAGAGTGCGAATCCAAAATATCGTCCTGATAAGAACGTGGATTCTGATTTAGTTCAAAGAATTCTTTCGTGATTGAGCTGTTGCCCAATCGATGATGAAAATCGTAGTGATAATCGACCAAATGTGAAGAATAATGTAGGCCTTAGATGGCTTTCGATGAATTTCGTCCAAAATAAATCTCCAAATAAGCGTACGTAGTTGAAAGAAAATGCTCCTTTTATCCAATTAGATGGAATCCCACGAAGAGTGCTTTCGTATATCTTGGATCCTCCAATGGCTAAAAATTCATTTCATAAACAAGGTTTGCTCGAACGGTGATTCCACATCCATGAAATCCAATATTTCCAATCCAAAAATATTTCTCCAAGCTCGGGTTCTAGTCACTAACTAGCGAATTCAAAACTAGTAGCGACCACCAAGATACTTTTTGGCCAGAAAGTGCCGATATAAATCCCCTCGGGAATAATTCTGATAGGCCACGCCCACCAGGCGCGCTTTCTCCATTGGTCGCTCACTCTGAACGACTACCTGGGTCGGTATCTGACCACTGTTCAGAAAACACGTTTTCGTGCACGAATTAACGAACCGAACCCAGGAATACGTATAAAGAATTTATGTTTCTCTCGAGGATCGATTCACAATCTCAGAAAAAATTCGAATAGAAAAGTTTCGAAAGAAATTTTTTTGTTCATAAATAATGTTTATTATAATAATAATAGTAATAGTATTCTTTATTTCATTAAAACATTGTTAATACAGATATCACATTGTTTACAGAAAATATGAATAATATCCTTTTGCGGCATATTATTGGGAGATGAAAGAACGAAAACTCACAGGGGCCAATCTACACAGACGGCTCCAAAACAGAAGACGGAGTTGTGGCTGGAGTACAGCCAGAATTGAACCTTAGTATAGACCTGGAACAGTACGCCACAATATTTCAGGCAGAAGTCCATGCAATCAAACTCTGCCTGCAAGAAATTCTGAACAAAAACAGCAAAAATCATGTCGGACAGCCAAGCAGCACTGAAAGCTCTGGCATCAATTCGGATAGGATCCAGATTAGTATGGAACTGCATGAAAGCTCTTCAAAGCGTAGGAAGAGGCAACAGAATAACTCTGCTATGAGTTCCTGGACATAAAGGCTTTGTAGGAAATGAGAAAGTCGACCTTCAAAAGAAGGCACTATGAAGGAGTTCACAGTACCCGAGCTCTTCTTCAAAATACCAAAGAGCATAACCAAAGAAGCGTTTTCAGACTGGACTGAAGGGAAAAAACGCCAGTACTGATATGAAACAGTGGGACAAATCCACTCGAAGGCATGTATACGAAACCCTTTGAAAATCAAATCAAAATATACTTTATTGTCGGAAGATTAGGATCTTATTGACGAAATCTTGTACAAAAAAAATATTTTATCATATTATATTAAGTTTTTATTCAAATTCAACCATTTCATTATTTTTAGCTTAGATCAGTTAATGAATTTAATATTCATTTGTATTTGTGACTATCCCTATCATAAACTGTAGTAGTTTCTTGGGATGACAATAAATGATGATGATAATAAAGAACATATAACTATACACATATATAAACACATATCACATAGTTGATGGAATGGGTAGCATTAGTTGTTACTTTGGCAGGTGGCTCCTAGAACGATGTCATATGATGTTTTGTTTTTATGTACCAGACATACTGTTTAAAGAATAAGAAGAGACGGAATGGTGATAATTTTCTGTTCTTTGAATAATTCCTTAATAGAACTCTACAGAGGTAGGGAATAGCACACTTTTGAAGAGTGAAAATCATGTTGAGGCGTTGTCTATTGCAAGTTCCCCAGAAAGGAATGCCATACCTGTGGATATGGCGTCTAAATGAATTTCCAAGAAGTATATTGCTTAAGTTCAGTGTGATAATGTCATTCCCTAAGGGGATGTCTGGTATATTACAATGGAATGAAAGTAAATTTGTTTTGTTTATGTTGAATGAAAGCAAATTAGAGTTGCACCATTCTCTCACAACAGAAATATCCCGATCCATTTTTCTGTGAAGGTTATCCAAATTTGTATCATGCAATAGGATAGTTGTGTCATCTGCGAAAATCCTTTTATCTTAATGTTTACCAAGTCATTTAAATACAACAGGAATAATAAGGGTCTAAGGACAAAGCCCTGTGGTACACCATGCCTAATAAAACCAACATCTGATAAGGTGTCCGTTTCTACAATTTGTGTACGTTGACTCAAATATGACTTAAACCAGTTGTAGATTCGCTTACGCAGCAGTATTTCATGATTAACGCAGTCAAAGGCTTTTGAACAAAATACTGCTGCGCTTGCTTCTTTCAGGTTCAACTTTGAATAGAGATTTTTAGGAAGTGAAAAATAGCATCCCCTGTACTTCTGTTGGATTGAAAACCAAATTGTTGAGAGTTTAAAATGATGTGAAGAGCCATGAAGTTAATTAATCTATTCTTTAACAATTTTTCTATTATTTTCCCAATAGTAGGAATAAGTGAGATAGCACGAAAGTTGTACGGATCAGAGGGTTCACCACCCTTATAGACCTCACAAATCTGGGAAGAATCCTCTAGCAAATGAATCGTTGATTAGGTCGACTGGTAATTCAAGAACGAAGAACAGCAGCCCTGTTAGAACTGAATAGGAAAAATCGGACTTGAGGAGAGCGCAGAGTGTCACTTTTGCCAAGACGAGGAAGAAACAACAGAGCATATCTTTTGAAGAAGCAAGGGTCTAGAACGAACAAGATTCTTAGAACAGATAATTAACATTTATTACTTCCAGGGAGAGAGAAAACCCACAATATGGAAAACAATATTCGGATACCCCCCAAAAAACAATCAGACGTTATATATTGTAACTAATTATTATTTTTCACTTAACTGAAAATAAACAGAAAAATCATACATGGACTTTTGGTACACTACACACTGATCTCTTACTTACTTACTTTTATTGCTTGTTGAAGATGAACATCCTCACTTTCATAAATACTTTCAAGTAAATCATTTTCTTCGTAAGACTCTACGAAATTACTCCCCAACTCCTCTTTAAGTAACTTCTCGCATTCAACAATACTCTCGAAATTCTCACCGCTTATAGTAACTTTGAGAAGGTCTCGCAGATCTTCTGACTGGACGGAAACAGATTTGTCAAGTTTTTTCAATACACAGCACGTGTTCCCATTCTTCTGCAAGTGGATGACTTTCTTGAAGTTCGTTTGTGAACGGTAGTGCTCCAAATGTTTTTTCAGTATTCCGCGGAATTGTTCTTCTATGGAATCGTCGCGCAGTATGAAAATTCTCTGGGTGTACATCACAGGATGAATGTTGCCTTTTGTGAGACATTTGGCGGCAGGGGGTAGTTGATACGAACCGTTGGGCTGATTCGGTAGTTTATCGAGCTCTCCACGACATACATTCGCTAGGGCTTTCCGAGCAGTATCACTTTTCGAATCTCCTATCACGATCACCACATCGCATTGTTTTGCGAGGGTGCTCAGTTCGTCGGTTACCACTTTTTCGCCTTCGCCAACTAAGAGGACTTTTTCCACTCGGTATCCAAGTGATGTTAGCTGATCGGTCAAAAACGTACACGATTCATTTTTTTGGCTTTCTCGAAGACTGGGACAACTAACCAACATAAGAGCTACGGATTTCGCCATTTCACACGTCCGTATGGATGTATCGAAATAAAAAACTATTCAGTTAACCACACTAATCATACAACTATTTTCAGTTTGAGCATGAATTATTACTTCAAGGAGCAATTTTAAATTGAGTGAAACCATTTCTCATATAACGAACTCCACAAAGTGGAGAACGTATTTATATTCTTAGAATTAGCATTGGAAATTGTAGGTTATCTATTACGTCATATTTGTGACATTCACTTTCAAATTCCCTAACGATGGACAAAGAGAGTAAACATTATCTGTGGTTCTGAGTCGTTTACTCTCTTTGAACCACAGTTTATAGCTAAAGATACAGTTCGTTCACTTGGCGTCTAATTTTTATCCCTCGCGCATGCCGCGGAAAAATGCCCGTATTAGTAACACAGAACACGCGATGCGCGAGGGATACAAATCAGACATCATACGCGAAGTGAGCGAACTGTATCTTTAGTTATAAACTGTGCTTTGAACCATGGACACGTAATAGGCCTTTCACGACACGTTACGCGCAAGCGCATCCACCATGTTAAAAAAGCGGGTAATATGAAAATTTCGGACACTTCAATCATATATGTATGGGGTACCAATATTGATAATAAAGAGAGCAAATGTGAAGCCAAAACAAATGAAGCATGACCATCATTCGGACTCTTTCTAATCAGCAACGTTGAATTGATGCGCATAAATAAATAAATATATGACTTCAAACTTGCTTGCAGGGTTATTTTATATATATATATATATATATATATATATATATATTGTTATGTTAGAAAGGACCAGTAATATATTTTAAGGGCGAAAAAGAAATAATTTCGATAAAAAAAAAACACAAAATAATATATATTTAATAGTTAGTAGTTCATGAGATGATATTGTTTTTACAATTTTTTGAGATTCTATTACCTTTATAAAGCCTTTGGTTAATATTGATAGGTAAAAATATGCAAATACTATAATGCAATCATTTTCATACATTGTCAAAATGATTACAACCTATAATTGTTTAAAATACAACAAAAAAGTCTAGATTTACAAAATCATTCTGATTAAATGTGATCAACAAAATTATAAGCTTGAAACATACAGTATATGAAATTGTATGTAACCAAAAATAGCCAATGGGAGAACAACAAACTTCTTGATGACAATAGCCAATCAGGGAACAGTATGGTCAAATGTAAGATTTGAAATTGTGAGAAAATAAGAACGGAAAAGTGTCAGAGACAATTATGATTGAATATTGTAAATAGTCTGTAAGAAAGGAAAATAGATTCATTTATAAGTTTTGACAAATAACCCCAAACAGTGAAAATGTGAGAACATAGTGCGCGAATTCAAAAATTCAAATCAAAAGGAAGGAAGAAAAATGGTATCCAAGTAACGAAAAAACAAAGCCGTGAGGAAATCGAAAATAAATTGAAAATGAATGCCACGTGTTATTTGGGAGAAAGAAAAATTCAATAATTTCAACATTATAAGCAGAAAATCAACATTACCTTATTTGTACACCATATACAAATATTCCAAAGCTGATTGCGGAATTTGTATGGTTCCTTCTTTTGGTATTGGAGTTCCTGAGAGCATTGGATTGAGAGAGAATCCAAATTCAGCGACAGTTCCAGCGACAGGTATAAACTTTCCTAGTGCACGTCACGAACTGAACAGTTTCACTAATAACTCATATCCCATCAGAAGAACTTTATTTCACTTGATTTTGAACTATTAAAGAAATTTTCACTTTCAAGGTAAAAGTGAGGTTGTGTCAATTTATCCATGACCTGTTTCTCATGATTATCAATGAAAATCTGTAGATTGACAATAGAATAAGTTATTTATCGTAGGCCAGGTTAATTTAAGTTTTCCTGAATAAAGGAAATAATTGCTTTTTGATACTTTGTCGTTTTGTTTTCCACAATTATCAGCAATCATATTTATAAACATAGAAATTGACATCAAGACCAGAATAGTGGCTCTATTGCCTGAACCGGCTATCTGAGACGAGAGGCGTACCAACTGAGTTTAGTCGTGGTAAGAAAAATGATAACAATTGGCAGCAACAGTGACGTTAGCTAGCAATCATTATTACATCACAGTATATTATACTGGGCGAAAATAATTATCTATCAATATTTCATAACAAAAAGCTATTATCATAAAAACTATTTATATTTACAGTTATCATTACATTACAATTGGCGCCCAACGCGGTGCAACAAAAATATATTAATAATAATAATAATAACAATATTCTTTATTTATTACAATTGGCACCCAAAACGTGGGGCGAAATAATAACAAAATAATTTGATATATTCTCATGATATTACAATATATATATATATATATATATATATATATATATATATATATATATATATATATATATATATATATATATATATTAACCCTGCTTGCTTGATTGTTTTTTGGCCTCACCACTACGGACCATATATTAGTATCGGGGGTTATGGACTTGGAGCATGGGAGAGGAGTTTAACGTGCAGCGCCGCAGTGGCGGAATCGGAAAAACGGATCCAGACAGTACGCTTTCACCCCCATTTACCACTGTGATAAAAAGGTTGTGTACAAAGTGCGATAGTTAAAATTTTTCGGTCGCAAACGTCATTTGTATTGTGATTCGACTGGTAAAAGCTTCCTATCAAAGATAGGCACAGTGTCAAAAGCGCGCGTACAATAAATGAATGGCAATGAACAAGTCGGCCGCAAATAACCTCGAATCAAATGTAAATGACGCGAGGAAAAAAAAAGTAGTGGTCGGGTGACCACTGCTGTGTTGTAGGGGGCAAAAACACGTGTTTAAATGCACCCGCGAATACGAAATTTTATGGTTTAACTACCGTGAGTTACAAACGTTTGGAATACATCGCCTTCGCTTGTTGACTGGCAGATGGTTTGCCCCATTCTTGTTCCAAAATTTTTTTTGGAAGTCACTCGGTGAGCGTTTATGTATGAAAAGACTGCGTAGACGTGTTTACAGTCGCCACAAGCATTCGCTCTGCAAGTTTTTGTAACTGTTCTGTTACAATCAATCTACGAAAGGAAAAAAGTCAATTGACCAATCTTGCAAGTTCAATTTTTCATTGATATAAACAATTAAATTTTTTATACTGATAATTACAATAATCTAAAAAACATGCATGAAACATATTTTTATTCTGTAATACACATTCAAAATATTTTTTTTAGTCAAATTCTGACAGTAAACGAACAATATGAAAAATATGTGAAAATGTATGTATGTATTAAAAGAAAACAATATTTTCAATATATTTTTTTATATTTCTTCAATTTTTATCAATATCTCTTTATTATTTTTGTTTATTCGTGTAATTTACACCTACAACAGACATGTAAGATTTAATTAAATTTTATCAATTATTTGAGGAAATATTCATTCACCTCTAATTCGATAGAGTACTGATTTGTTGTCGCTGCTGCTTGACTAATCACTTTCGCATGTATGCTGGAATAATCAATTGTTTTTACTTCCCGCACCTGACACGCATGACCTGAACGCACCAATGCGGCACGTTTTTTCACAGATTGATTCTCGAAAAAGATGTCACTTGAAATTGATAAAAACCCAATTGCAACCACCAATTGATTCATCACGAATATTAAACTCTTTTCAACTTGACAATAAATTACATGTAAACACTACGATGACAGGCGAATTACGTATTCGCAGTGCACGTGTCAGTAGGTTAAATGCGGTTCGCAGACTACTCGTCTCAATCTGCATTACTAGTGCAAATTCGGAAACCAAGGCTCAATTTAATTGAAAGGTTATACATGCCGAATCACAATGCAACTGCAGTTTTCACGTTTGTAAAAACGCCCATTCGCAGCGACTTTTTTAAAGAACAATTAGGCTAATTGTCCTTTAAAGTACCATTAGCGGTTTTTGTGTGTTGCACCAACTTTAAGAGACTCTAAAGCATCCATTAAAACAACATTAGCTAACTTACCAAACTCCTTTCCTAAAATATCTTTAAATTGTTCGTTAACCTCAAATATTCAAAAATACTTTATTTTTGGTGATTAATATAGTGCCTGAAGAGTTGTGACTTGCGGAAATGGAAAATTTTGATGAGGTCCTGGTGGAGGATTTTCTAGAAGACGATTTAGAAGTCCTTGATTTCGTCGATGGGCTAACCAAGAGGCATTTTTTTAGTCCAAATTACTATGAAGAGATGTCCTAAATTGACTTTTTTAGGAGGCTGAGTCATGACACTTCTAACCCTTATTGAGAATCAATTGGAGTACCCAGATGATAGGTAGGTCAATAGTAAATATAACCATATAGACTACCAGTTTTTAAGATGGCTGATGTAATATCCTGCAATTGTAAAACTACATGGGTATAATATAGGTACTGCTTTTCTCGAACAAAATGATTTTATTTTAGAAATAACAACCTCTCGCCGATGAATTAACTGCTTCTGACACTCAGGTCACAGTTTATAGCTAAAGATACAGTTCGCTCACTTGGCGTCTGATGTCCGATTTGTATCTCTCGCGCATCGCGTGTACTGCGTTACTAATACGGGCATTTTTCGGCAGCATGCGCGAGGGATACAAATCAGAGACCAAGTGAGCGAACTGTATCTTTAGCTATAAACTGTGCTCAGGTTTTATGCCAGCAGTGTTCACATGATTCAGACATAGAATTGTAATTATAATATACTGACTAGAATGCGTTTCAAGCTGCGCGAAATGTCCCATGCATGGTGGCCGCCATTGTTGTTTATGTCCTACTCGCAGTAGCGGAACAATTCCAGTGGCATTACTTGTAATGGAAAATAGGGTATATCATAATAAAACGTTTTTTTTTTGAATAAATGATGCATCAAAGGTACAGAGAATTGTGAATGTAAATGTTATATACCTATGTAAAAAATGTTTACTCTTCCACCCATCTATTATATGAAGTTATATGAGACATGTATTACATATCCTTATAATTGAATAGATATTTCTATTAAGATTTTTTATTGCACTATTACATCAATATTTGAAAAATGAGTAAGTTATAAGGTCACATTTGATGTGGGTGCCAGATCATAGAGGGGGTTCAGAGATAACAAAGAAACAGATTGCCTCGCCAAAGAATAACAAACACACAATTTCCTGACTCAGAAACCTTCTGTGGAATCTCTTAAGTCCATAAGGGAGAAGAGTTTTGAGGTGGGAAACAGAAAAAATCTCACTGGAATAAAGTGCCAGGATAAAGACAATAAGCGAAAAGGCTAGTGAGCCTACCGCCAAAGAAAAATTAAACAGCTTCTCGAGTTGGACAAGAAATACTTGAAATTGGTAACGGGACTCTCACTGGACACTGCCCTCTGAGATATATTTTTAACATTGTATTTATTCATTTTTTTTATGTATGACCACGCATAATTTTTACAGAGGAGTCTGATTCCGATGATTCTTTTTTTATTGGATAGGGCATACTCCAAAGTTGGTCCCATTTGAATTTGAAAAAAAATCCACTCCTAAGGGTAGCAAAATGGAAAATATTTATCGTTCACCCTCTGAATTTTGATCCATTAACCGATTCTATCAGGCATAACTTTGTACTAGGTTTTCCGATTTGGATGATTTTTTTTATTATGTAGGGTATACCTCATAGTTGATCATATTTGGGTTCGGAATGAATTAATCCACCCCTATGGGTAGAAAAATAGGGGATGATTGATTTTTCACTTGTGAACATTGGCACACATATGTAGTTGACATTGACAGATCGCTATTGTCATTATTTTTGTTCTCCTACATCCGTCACAATAATAACATTCTATGGAAAGATGGAATTATATACAAAGTGATGAAATGAACTCACCAGAACTATCAAAAATAATTTATATTATATAACAATAAATAGTTGAAGTAGATAATCGTATTATTTAACTGTTATTAGTTGAAGTAAGGTGGGTAAGTAAGTATTTTGGAATTAATCAGAAGTTAAGTAGGTAGTAATTAGTATATTTCAGCCTCAAAAAATTGAAAAATAAAAACTTTTTAACAAAAAATTAAACCGACGAAAAACGGAACTGAAAATCAAAAAATAAAATAAACTTCCTTAGTCTTGATAACTAAGCTCCTAAATGTTGAAAAAGGAAACATTCTCAATTGAATATTGATAGAAAGATTTTTCTGTGAATTGAAAAATCCACGATTAAAATGAAGTTATTTTTTGTGAATGTCTAACAGAAAACAACTACTTCCCCGGCTAAAGCCACGCTGGACATTGAACTACATCTGATAGATATTCTGAAAAGGCCCTAACTCAAAAGAAAAAATCTGAAATTGAAAATTTGCATTTTCATTCAGATAGTTATTTGATTTTCTATTCCAGTCTTAATTAAGAACTCATAAAGATGAATGAGGCAAAGAAGAATGTTTTCCAAAAGAGAGTACTCACCAGAAATCATTCGTAACATTGACGCAGGAGATACATCGCATTCCACATCTGATTTTATGAACATCCTGTTTATATTTTCAACAAATTAAGCTCCTAAACTAATGTAAGTAACTAATTTCGAGTCGGCGCCAAACGAATAATCAACGAAGATCATTAAATTACTTCAAAAAATTATCAGAATGTCACCGTGCATCTCGATGCCATCATTTTACGCTTTACCTAGCTTGTTTGTTTGGCGCCGACTCAAAATTAGTTATTAGGACTAACGAGGTTTATTTTATTTTTTGCTTTTCAGTTCCGTTTTTCGTCGGTTTAATTTTTTGTTAAAAAGTTTATATATTAGTGGTCTTTGCCTCTCGACTATACCGTATATTTTAATTGTTTGAGAATATTTGTTGCCATTTGTTTAATTCTGTATTGTTGACGCTTCAAAATGTATCATATTGAAAGTGTTTTAAAAAAATGCTTTTATCTGAAAGGAAAAGGATTGAAATTTTTATTATGATTGGTGTTGGCGATATGATGCGGTCTCAACAAGAGATATGCAGATTATTCCAAGAAATGCACCCAGATAGTGAACCTATTTCACAATCTACTGTAAGCAGAATAGAGCGAAAATACAGAGAATTAGGACACGTGAGGGATGCACCAAACCAAGGTAGACCGACAGTTAATGAAAATAATATACAAGACGAGACGTAATTTTGTCGGCATCTGGATTTCTTACAAAATACATTAATTCCTGATTTGACCCAGCTTTTTCCTGACATTCAAATAGCCAATAATTTAGACTGCAGAAGGCGCACCGCAACATTTTGATGCAACTTTGGTAGTGTATCCAGTAGCTGCATAACTACGTAATTTCATATAATAATTCTTAATACTGTAACGTAAATAAACTTAACTTGGTTCTACTAATTTATTTCACACTTAATCTACAACTTAATTTATATTACTACTCCACTGTATAGCTCGATCGTATGGGCTCGTTCAGACTGTGTACTCCCTCTTGAGGGCTGTCTATTTATCTCCGATACAGCATTCTCGATGTTTCGAATTCGGACGGTTGGCGACTAGCATATTCCAATTGTTTCCAATATTGACCGTTGTTTTTTCGCGGCAGAGCGACTGGATGGTTCTCGAATATCTCCGGGGATGATCTCATCGCTGTCGATGGCAACACGTAGGCGACAGGTCCGGCCTAGGTTCGTTACATTGCCCCCTTCTTAAAGACATTTCGTCCCGAAATTTCATCCTTGGAGTGTGACGATATCTGCATGACTCCCCATATCTGCACCGTGAAGTTCGATGGAAGTAACACTCCACGGTCTTCATGATCGGTCGTGGAAGAGGGTTACAGCAAACCAAAATCTTGACGCCGCTGGATCTGAATATCGCCTCCAGCATACTTCTTATGACTCTCCAGTCCAACCCATCAATACCACAGGATAGTTTTGGAATTGCTAGATCCGCCAGATTCTGGTCCACCATAGTATCTCTTAGTTTGGTGAGACTCTTCCAGACATCTTCATAGGACGGTTTATCTTGGGAATGCCTCTTGGTAACTAGGTAGTAGATGTTTCTCTGGCCTTTCTTCAACTGTAGCACCCCACCAACTTCTGGATTCTGCTCCCGCAGTGTTTGGAGTTGACCAAATTTCTTGAGAACACTACGGCGATGCCCCTGGACATTCGAAGATCTTCTGCCACAGTGCGCTAGTGCGTAGTCAGCAGGCACCTCGAAAGGTCTCGTGACTCCTCTAGTAACCCCATGTAGAACTTTCTGCCCGTTTGAATACAAGGACATAAACTTCTCGAACGTCATATCATCCTCCGGTGGCTTGAGGGTGCGAACTTGGTCATGGTTTCCAGCGTAAGGCCAACCTGTTGAAATGGACGACCCTTGGTTTCCTCGGGTGGCTTATGGATTCGGTACACAAGGTCGTTTATCCTTTCACGATTTTATACGGGCCTTCCCACGAGTTCCGCAACTTTGGTGATAGTCCACGACGACGTTTGGGGTTGTACAGCCAAACCAGGTCATCAACCTTAAATCCTCCAGCGTCGGCCTTGATGTCATAGGTCTTCTTCATTTTATCGCTGGCACTCTGGATGTTCAACCGGACTCGTTCGTGGATGTCGTCCATTCTCTGCCGAAGTTTAATGACGTAGTCCTCTCCCGCAGTGTCTTGTCCTGGCGGTATCCCAAACTTCAGGTCACAAGGCAGTCGCAGTTCTCGGCCCATTATAATACTAGCAGGAGTTTGACCGGTTGACTCGTGTACTGCGGATCGATAGGCCATCAGGAACAAATGAAGATACTGGTCCCAGTCTCTTTGATGGTCAGAGACAACCTTGGACAAGTGGCGGTTGATCGTCCTGTTCATCCGTTCCACCATTCCATCGGACTGCGGATGTAGGGCCGTGGTTCTTGTCTTGCGGATGTTCAGCAGTAGACATATTTCTTGGAAAAGGTTGGACTCGAAATTTCTGCCTTGATCCGAGTGCAGCTCCATTGGAATACCGAATCGACATATCCACTCTTTCACCAAGACGTCGGCGACGGTGATGGCTTCCTGGTTGGGCAGGTCATAGGCTTCCGCCCACTTACTGAAGTAGTCCATTGCCACAAGGATGTATTTATTCCCGTGGTCGGATACGGGAAACGGGCCGGCGATGTCAATGGCGATTCTCTCGAACGGGCTGCCTACGTTGTACTGACGCATCGGGGCCTTGGGTCGTATTCGAGGTCCATTGCTAGCAGCGCATACAGCGCACTTTCTGCACCAGTCCTGGACGTCAGCTTGACAATTGGCCCAGTAAAACCGTTGCCTCCTTTCTGCAGGGTCTTCGTCACTCCCAGATGTCCCCGGCGACTCCATCATGGATTTCCGAGCCTTCCTCTCTTCTGTTCCTGGAACAATTATTTGGCGTCTGTCTTCCCCACCAATATCGGCCTCCAGCACACGTTTCAGGATCCCATTGTCCAGAATAAGAGAGTTCCATTGTGCCCAATAGGACTTAACAGCCGGCGAGTAACCTGCGACTTCCTGCCATGATGGTCTTCGATTGCTCTTCTTCCAGCTGACGACTAAGCCAAGGTCGGGGTCTCTCTCTTGGTCTTTCTGGATCTTGCTGTCATTCCAGTTGTCATCCATTGCCGCGGTTCTACAAAGTGTTGCTTCTTTCTCTTCTGCTCGTCGGCAATGTGAGCAATCATCTGACATGGTCTTCGCGACAAGGCATCTGCATTCTTATGGCTAGTTCCGGCTCGATGTTCGATCTCGAAATCGAATTCTTGGAGTCTCTCGATCCAACGTGCTACTTGACCCTCAGGATTTTGAACTGTAAGAGCCATTTGAGAGCTGCATGGTCAGTTCTCAACAGGAATCTTCTTCCATACACGTACTTGTAGAAGTGCTCCACTCCCTTTACAACAGCTAACAGCTCTCGCCTGGTGACACAGTAATTGCGCTCTGGTTTGCTAAGCGTCTTGCTGAAATAACCAATGACCTTCTCCTGTCCCTCCTGGATCTGAGATAGGACAGCTCCAAGTCCCACGTTGCTGGCGTCCGTATCCAAAATGAATTTCCTTTGGGTAGGGGATAGCTCAGTATAGGTGCGTTGATCAAAGCTCCTTTCAGCTTCCTGAATGAGTCTTGACATTCTTCGGACCACTGGAACTTTGTTTGGCCTTCCGTGAGCTTGGTCAGTGGTTTAGCGATGTTGGCGAATCCCAGCACATATCGGCGATAGTATGTGCATAAACCAAGGAAACTTCGAAGTTGGTGAATGTCTTTGGGATGGGCCAATCTTAACAGCTTTGATCTTCTGGTCGTCCACTGCTACTCCTTCCCAGAGACAACGTGGCCGAGGTATCGTACTTCTTTTGGAACAGATGGCATTTCTTAGGCTCAGTTTCAATCGGAGTTCCTCAGTCGCAGGAATACTTCCTCCAAGTTTTTCACGTGGTCCTCAAACGATCTGCCGACCACAATTATGTCGTCGAGATACACTAGACACGTGTTCCATGAGAGTCCCTTCAGTACTGTTTCCATCAATCTTTCGAATGTGGCGGGAGCATTACAGAGCCCGAATGGCATAACGGTGAACTGCCACAATCCTGAGCCGATGGTAAAGCAGTCTTTTCTCGATCTTCCTGAGCCAGTTCTACTTGCCAGTATCCACTCTTCAGATCAAGGGTCGAGAAAATCGTGGAACCAGCCAACGTGTCTAGGGTGTCATCTATTCTCGGGAGAGGGTAACTGTCCTTCTTCGTGACATTATTAAGTTGGCGATAGTCTACACAAAAGCGTGTCGATCCATCCTTTTTCTTCACCAGTACGACTGGAGAGGACCAGGGACTGTCAGATGGTTCGATAATCCTTCTTTTCCCATATCGCTGACTATTTTGTCAGCCTCTTCCTTCTTGGCAAGAGGAAGTCTTCTTGCTGATTGCCGGATCGGTCGGGCACCCCAGTATCAATCTTTGTGCTGGACCACATTAGTTCGACCCCTTTTCCTTGTCCGGTATCGAAGATGTCTTGGTACTTTTGACTAAATCTCTTAGTTTGGGCTGTTGAGCTGGTTTTATGTCTTTGGAAGAGATGGCAACTAATTTTTCTAGTTCTGTGGGCAAGTTGTTGGTTGGCTAATCGTACCTCGTACGCCCCGGATCACAGATGAAACTGACGAGCAGTGCCCCAAAATTGTTCCTTTCTTCAAGGTCACTGGGAAATAATTGACATTCATGACCCTTACCGGCACAAATTTGTCAAGCACGCAACAAGGTCTTCCCTAGTGCATCCTCGTCCAATTTTCTCATCATGAAGTTTGGGCTCGAACATCACCATCTCACTGCTCGCACTCCCGTCCAGGCGAGCCTCCAGAATGGTTTCAGCCCTCTCAGGTACGCTTACATCTTCAGCCAACAGCACACGGATCAACTCTTCACTCCTCCCATGAAGCACCAGCTCTTCTCCGTTGACACGTAGGACGCCGTCTTTGAAACCCAATTCAAACCCTCTGGAATTCATGATGTCCATTCCGATGATTGCATCGTCTTCGATGTCCGCTACAAGTGCCTGATGTTTCACTTTAGTGCTGCCCAAAATTATTTCAATCGGTAGCTCGCCATATACAGTAGCTGGCTCCTTGTTGCTGTGCGTAGCTTCCAAGTTGTCGGTTCAATCGTTCCGGTGTTCTGGCAAAGGAAGGCCCGAGAAGTGTCCTAGTCGCACCTGTATCTAGCAGCATGGTGCAAGGCTCGTTATTGATGAGACCGTCTACGAAAACACCTCTGATCTGTCGTTGCAGGATAGCGACATATGCGTTGTTAACCGGGGCTTGCTGGACACAGGCCGACGATTGCCCCTTCTCGTCGACCTTCTTTAGTTTTCCTGCATCGGAGTCGTGTTTTCGAATGTTGGACATTTGCTACGCACATGTCCAATTTTGCCAATTCCAGCATCTTATCTGTCTTTTCTCAGGAACACTTCCTTAATCACTTTCCTTATGGCAGCTTCCAAATTAGCAGGCTCCGTGAGTCTTCCTCAATCATTCGGACTTTACTCTGGCTTTTGCAAGATTGTTTCGCTGCCTCGAATTCCAAAGCGCGTGCCAGTGGTCTACGAGATGTGTTGGACGGGCTAGTGTCAACGCTTGTCTGGTTTCTTGGTCACGGAGTCCATCCAGGAATGCTTGAACCGCTAGTCGCTCCATTACATTTTCTGGTGTGGATAGATATGCGAGACGAACCAAGCGTGCAATGTCAGTTTCGAATTCTTGTAAGGATTCGCCCGATTTTTGGCAGCGATTTTTCAGCTGGGAGTGGTATACGTGTTCCAAATGGGCGTGGCCATATCGTAATTCTAGATGTTTAATCAGCTGATCATAGTCCTCCTGTTCTTGGGCGGTGAGAGTTTGTAGAATATTTGTCGCTTCTCCACGTAATGCAAGTGTCAGTGCTACAGCTCTTTCCCTGCATTCCATCCGTTTGCTTTGGCCGCTGCTTCAAACTGCCGGCGGTAATTTGCCCATGGAGTTTTTCCGTCGAACTGAGGCGGCTTCATGGAAAGCTTCCTATTTCTGGAAATGACCTTGACATCTTTTATACCCTCTTGAACTTTATCCAAGTTCAAGCTCAAGTCCAGCATTGCATTTTCGTTACCCATCTCTGTGGAGGGCGCACTATTAATTGTTTTTCCAGCTTACTGATCGTTTCCTTTATTTTGTCCATTTCTGCCTCGACCCCATCTTTGATTTTATCTAACTCGTGTTCATTTGTCCCTAATTTTATCTATCTCTGTCTCAACGGTTCCCATTCTTTCTTCTAGAAAATTAGCCACACCACACAATTCTTTTTTTAGGCCTTCTGTGTTTTCCAGGAACTTCTCTTCCAGGCTTCTTGCATTTTCTTCCAGGCTTCTTGAATTTTCTAGAAGCTTCTCTTCCAGATTTATAGAATTTTCTTGAAGCTTCTCTTCCAGATTTCTAGCATTTTCTTCCAAGCGTCTTGAATTTTCTAGAAGCTTCTCTTCCAGACTTCTAGAATTTTCTAGAAGCTTTCTTCCAGATTTCTAGAATTTTCTTCAAGTTCTCTTCCAGATTTCTAGCATTTTCTTCCAGGCTTCTTGAATTTTCTAGAAGCTTCTTCCAGATTTCTAGAATTTTCTTCCAAAGTCCTCGAATTTTGTTGCAGCTCTTCTTTCAAGGATTCTATTATCGGACTCAAATCACCTCCGGGAACTTCGAATAAAATGTTTCGGGGTCCTCACCTTCTTGTATAAGTCCTTCTGCAAGTCTTTCCTGGAGTACTTGCTTTTTACCCGTTGTTTCCAGTTCCCTTTCCTCCAATTCCTGTTTCCCAAATTTCCCCTACCTTCAAATCCGCAAGGCGCACTTTTCTTGAACACATTTTGTCTTTTTACGAGGTATCAGTCTGTTTCACACGAAAAGTTTATCAGTTTGTTAAAATTCACTTCACGAATTCTTTCCACGGGCCACCAGTCTATTGTCTGTTTCACGCGAAGAGTGTATCAGTTTATATTCCACGCACAATTGTCCACTTCGCGAAAACCGGCCACTGTCTATTTTCTGTTTCACGCGAACAGTGTATCAGTTTATATTCCACGCACAATTGTCCACTTCGCGAAAACCGGGCCACTGTCTATTTTGGGCGTACAAAAGGTCTATCAATTTATTTTTCTGACTATCCACTCCACGATCACTTGTTTATTTTCAAAATCTCACTTCCGACACCAATTGTAACGTAAATAAACTTAACTTGGTTCTACTAATTTATTTCACACTTAATCTACAACTTAATTTATATTACTACTCCACTGTAGGCCTTCGATCGTATGGGCTCGTTCAGACTGTGTACTCCTCTTGAGGGCTGTCTATTTATCTCCGATACAGCATTCTCGATGTTTCGAATTCGACGGTTGGCGACTAGCATATTCCAATTGTTTCCAATATTGACCGTTGTTTTTCGCGGCAGGCGACTGGATGGTTCCGAAATCTCCGGGGATGATCTCATCGCTGTCGATGGCAACACGTGAGGCGACAGGTCCGGCCTAGGTTCGTTACAATACGTTATTCTTCATTTCGTTTTTGTAAAAAATACAGTATCGTGTAACTTTCTAATAAAATTTTGAAAACACCTTTGTATTGTTGCCCACCTCTACCAATTTGACGCAGCTTGTGATATATTTTTTGGAATCAGCTCAGCAAGTTAACTCATGAATAAAAAATGAGGTGTTCATTTAATAAAACCGCTGATGACGTCATCACTCGAAGGTAGATCACCCTGTATATTCGATTATTATTTTTAAAACAGTAGAATTAAAATAAAAATCGACCTGTTTCGGGAATTTTAATTATATTGTTTATTTAGCTAATAATGAATGTATGCGTTACTTTATGGACACACTGAAAAGGCAATATATCATTACCTACTACTACAAACTAATGTAACACTTCATTATATATAACAGTTTTTAATTTATCCACTATGATCACTATAACAAAAAAGACAACAAAGCACAAAGACACATCCAAACCGAACACAAAGAAATTAAAGAAAATTGGAATGATTTGGCAACGCTTATAAGTGCCAACCGACAACGCCGTTATGTTTACAAATAGATGATATAAATACTACCGTCATACGTTCAGTTGATTATCTTCGTCGCACGCATGTAATATGCTTATGAAGTCATACTCTTCATTGTTTGGTGTCCTCCTTGCCTATCGCATAAGGGTGCCACGAAATTTGGGTGCGCAGTAGACTAAGCACGTTCTAGTCAGTATATTATAATTACAATTCTATGGATTCATGAACGTCCATGTCTCTACAGTGAGTGAGTAAGTGCGAATTTACACGATCCAATAATTGATCAATAAAATTGACCAATATGCGTTATATTTACACCTGACAATTTATTGGACAATTTTGGCAGAGTTTTACCAGGAATACCAACATACTGACAAGAAATGGTTCAACTCTAGGAAAGTTCCTAATATTATTCAATAGCTTATTGAATTGACTCTGATCCATTCTAAATATCGTTTGAATTGATTAGATCTGCACTCAGGAATTTTTCGTGAACTAATATCAAGTTTCCTTTTCCTCTTTTCTCAATCCAAGCTCTAATCCACCATCTTTTACATCTCTGTCTTTTATATTCAGCAATGCACATTGTTGCGAATGTAATGCAACGTAAATTATGTTTTTTTCCTACAATCATTTTTCTCGCGGTTAGGGTAGGACCAGGATATTAAACACTATAGTGTTTAATATCCTTGAGGGTATGGTATGTGAAATCGCGTAAATAATAACAACCTGAAAATCT